>CAUYQG010249867.1:0-16939 GCA_963574415.1 Tarsius wallacei
GAAGGCTGAGGTGGAAGGATCGCCGGAGCCCAGCAGGTCGAGGCTGCGGTGGCCGGGAGCGGCCACTGCACTCCAGTCTGGGTGACTGAGTGAGACTCCAACTAAAAAAACACCAAAAAAACAAAAAACAAAAACATACTATAAGCATACTGTCAACCTCAGTCTACATATAATGGCATTACTCATTCACCCAGGCCCAAAATTTATCATTGATTCTTAGCATTCTCTTATACGTTCATTTATTTGTTTCTAAAATTCTATTAATGCTTTCTTATTTTAAATAGCTTTCTTAAAAAATCTGTAATGGCCAAGAGTATGTATTGTGAAACTGCACTGTCTGGATTTGACATCTCAGTCTGCTTACTCCTTGCCAAAAGTTACTTTTCTTCTCTTTACCTTTGTTTTCTTATCTGGAAATAGTAATAGTATAAAACACTTAGAATAGTATCTGGCATATAATAAACATTCAACAGTTGTTAGCTATTATTAATGTTTTTCTTTCAATTACAGTATCACTGCCACCCCTTGTTTTTTTTTTACATTTATTCTTGATTCCTCTATCAACTCAACAAATAATTTGCACACATACTTTATGTGCCAGACAAATAGATTATTACAATAGCCTCTTATTCATTATAATCCACCATACACATCATAGCTAGATAATTTTAATGTACAACTTTGGCCAATATGCTCTTGAGTTAAAAAAAAATCTTCTGTGTTTTCCACTCTCCTCCTCCCCAACACCCCATTGACTTTATGAAGTAGTATACTGAGGAGAGGGCGATGAGAGCTGTCTGTCTTAGTGGAAAGAAGTGTTTTGTCATTGATAAGATTTAAAATTGGCGCATGGTGATGATAAAAATATACCTTTAATCTGTCTTATTATTGGTTTAAAATCTCTATTGTCCATGCATTCCAATTGCCTGCACCTAGAACAGACGGCTCTCATCCTGCATCCCCCAAGCCCTCCACTTTGGTATATCACTGTCTTTCATGCTTAAGTTCAAATCCTCTCTCTCTCTTTTAATAATCCAAAGTTTTTAGTCTGGTTTTTGTAATAGGAATCATTCCATAGTACTCCTATAAAGATTATCTATGATCCAGGATGGCCAATCCTATATACCACTCAATGCACTCACTTATCAGACCTTATCCTCAACTGACTGGATTTCTTTTCTCATCTAAAACATACCCATGCATTCATATCAATGCCTTCACACTAGCCCAGAGATTGTTTTTAGCTTTGGGACTTATATCATATTAGCTTTGTCACGTAGTTAATATATATGCTTTGTATAATTTATATTTTCCTTATATTTGTTTTACTTTTCAATTTAAATGATGATAAGTTGATGGTCACAGTTATCCTATACTATTCAATGGCACAAACAGAAGCTTCTTCAATGATATTAAAAATTAACTACTTTTGAAATAGGAAAAAGAGTCTCATTGCTGAGTTCCTTTACAATAATTTGTGTGTTCTAGCAATGAGTCCCAATCACCACAGGTTACCACTGCTTTACAAGTCAAATTTTCCTCATTTGGGTGTAGTAAAGATAGGCATTCTCAGGAAAAATTCTTGAGAGATCACAACAAAATATACATGTAGCAATGTGACAGTTGGGAGATGTGGAGATGGTATAGAACAAAAAGTGAAAATTCCACTTACTCATCCTTTGAAATCCCATTTTTCTTCCCAGTGTTAATAATTTGCCCTGTAGCCTTCCAGATTTTTTCTGGCATGTGTGGGGTGTGTGTGTGGTGGGGGGAGGGGGTGGAGTTGGGGGTGAGAGAGAGAGAGAGAGATTTTCATTTGATAACATTTCATTGGCCATCAATTGGTCTTAATACAACTAGCTTTATCTTATTCTTAGCAGCTAATGCAGCAATCTATAAATATTGAAATGATCAGTAATTGACATCTTTAATCTTCAGGATGGTGGTCTGGGTATCATTCAAAGGTGTAATTCAGGCTAAATTCCATTTTGTTGCCCATTATCTGAACACTATACAGTTAATTAGCAAACACTTAGAAGGTTTGGTGGGTGGTGTGCAGTAAATTGAAAAACAGTATGTGCAAGCCAGATTGCCACCAGAATTAAATGCCCTGGAGAACTTATAAGAAAGAAAGAGCCAAAGGAAGAAAGATAATTAGAATACCAGTGCATTTGTGTCTACATTATTGCTTGTTTCTGATTATCAAATGATACATGCTCACTGTAAAAGATGGGAAACAAAAATGTGTTAAGAAGAAAGCTAGAATTGCCCTAATCCTACAACCCAGACTTATCCATAATTAGTATTTATGTTTGCTCATATAGGTTTTTTATTTTAAAATTTTTATTATAAAATACAACATCATGATTTTTAAAGCATTCAAACATTACAGAAGGGTATAAAGCGAAAAGGAATCTTTCCACCATCCTTTATCCTCACTTTCCAGATAATCATTCACTGTTAATAATTTTTCTCATAATGTACATTTAAATATATTGTCTTCATTCTGAATATGCAAATATGTAGTGTGTGATCTATATGCTATAATGGGATTATACTGTGTTAATGTTTTTATACGATTTTTTCCATTTAGCTTTCTATCTTGAGCAAGCATATCCTACATATAACCCAGATGCAATCCAAAGATTCTGAGCATAGAGCTATTTCAAAGCATTTGACCTGTCACCTCTCCCCATTACATTCCATGTCCTTGAGTTTCTGACCTTACACCAAGACTTGTGGCCTTAGTTGAGGGCTTTTTTTTTTTGAGTTGGAGTCTCACTCTGTCACCCAGGCTGCAGTGCAGTGGCATGCTCATGGCACCCCAGCATCGACCTGCTGGGCTTCCGCCAATCCTTCTGCCTCAGCCTTCCAAGTAGCTGGAACTACAGGTGCACGCTACCATGCCTGGCTAATTTTTGATTTTTTATTGTAGAGACGAGGTATCGCCAAGTTTCCCAGGCTGGTCTCTAACCCGCAGGCTCAAGCAATCCACTCGCGTTGGCCTCCCAAAGTGCTGGGATTACAGCCTGAGCCACCGAGCCCTGCCAGTTGAGGGCTCTTTTTAGTGAATTGCACATTCATCTTGTGTATATGTGACTCTTATTTGGTGAGAGGTATTAAAGGAGATGATATCATTACTACAGTGTGGTACAGTGGAAAGTGTTAAAAACCCGGGTTTGAATCCCAATTTTATTGCTTAACTAGCTTTTTAAAAGGAAATGGTTTGAACAACGTTGTGATAT
Source organism: Tarsius wallacei (assembly GCA_963574415.1). Taxonomy (NCBI): domain Eukaryota; kingdom Metazoa; phylum Chordata; class Mammalia; order Primates; family Tarsiidae; genus Tarsius; species Tarsius wallacei. The sequence goes on from CAUYQG010249867.1 coordinate 3,246, forward strand.
ATTTTTATACCCCTTTAGTGATGAGAAAACAGAGACCCAGCCACGGAGAAGTGATTAAGATCACACAGTCAGTATGTGGAGTCAGGATCAACTAAAGGCCTGTTTGAGCCAGAGCCTATGTGCTTTCTACTCTAGACATCTTGGCCTTCCTTTAGGAATTCTTTTTTTAAGGAGGGGTTCCCTCTTTATTTTATTTTAAAGATGTGGAGTACAGGTCAGGATTAGGTACCTAAATGGTCTACGTACAGGTGAAGTTTGGGCCTCCTACTGATGCTCACTTCTCCTGGTTTAGAATCAGGTATCCTTAGTGATGTTATGTGCCCCTCCCCAGAAATTCTATAAATAACAATGTATTGTATTCTTAAAAATCACTGAGAGTGGATTTTAAGTGTTGCACCACAAAAATGGTAAGTATGTAAGGTAATGTGTATGTTAATTAGCCCAATTTAGCCATTCCATGATGTAAATGTGTCTCAAAACATGTTGCACATGATAAATATATACAATGTTTATTTGTCAATTAATTAAAAAAGGTGAGTGACAACATGCCTTCAAAGTGATTGCCTAAAACTTTTGACTAAAGCCTTGATACAAGTTATATATTGTTATCTTTTTAGTATCCAAGCACTGCCGCTCTGATTTCCTTGTTTTGTCCTATTCCCTTTTCAGGAGAGAAGCCTTATAAATGCACCTGGGATGGCTGCTCCTGGAAATTTGCTCGCTCTGATGAGCTTACCCGTCATTTCCGCAAGCACACAGGCATCAAGCCCTTCCGGTGCACAGACTGCAATCGCAGCTTTTCTCGTTCTGACCACCTGTCCCTGCACCGCCGGCGCCATGACACCATGTGAGCCACACAGGCTGCACTGGAGGAGCTGTGCTGGTCTCTTTCTTGTGTGTGTGTGCTGAGGTCAAGATTATTTTTTCCTCTTTGACTTCAACTTGCCTCTGGGATGGAATTGAAACAGCCCACTGAGCCAGGTTGAGGAGACTAGAAGAGAAGATAGCTGGTCTCCCATGGGGCTCTTCATATTCCACCTTATCCTCTCCACTGTCCAGGGCCCAGTTTTTTTCAACCTCCGCATGGGTTGAATTCCAGTGCGGCACCCATGGATGCCCCTCCATCTCCCCTGCTTTGAAATAAGACTTTGTTCCTATAATGACAAGACAGGAATCAAACTCAAACTCAAGACTGTGAAGAAACATACACTGCTTTTTTTCTTTCCTATTTTTTCTCTTGTTTTCTAGAACTCTTTATCTATCTGTCTGTCTGTCTATCTATGTATCTAACTAATGAGGGGGAACCACCCCAAAAAAGAAATTATTTTTTGGAAGGTGGGTCCCTTGTAATACAGGCTTTCCCCTCTAGGTAAGTGTTCTAAGAACTCACTGGCATCAGTGTACCAGCCAGCGTGGTTGTGAGAGGCTGCATTCAGCTTCAGTGAATTTTTCTGGGGAAAGTCTTTCAATGCATTTGCCCATTTCATGATGGGTGATTTACGAGCACACCTGCCCACAACACTGAGTGTTCAGCAGTTTTTGACCAAAAGCATCTTCATCTCCATGCTCCACCCTCTCTATTCACTCGATCTCTCCTTAAGTGACTTTTTTTGTTGTTGTTTCCCCTGGATGAAAAAAAAGTCCTCAAAGGGAAACGTTTTGCTAATGTGGAAGAGGTGAAGCAAACAAACAAAAAACAACAGAAGCTCTAAAACGCATCAAAATTGATGAGTTCGGAAACTGTTTTGAGCAGTGGAAAAAGTGTCTCACTAGGTGTATTGCATCAAACAGAGAATACTTTGAAGGTGACTAAAGTTTAAACATGTAAGAATAAATACACAATTTTTTATAAATAAATTTCATTTTTGGAGGGATCCTGCCTCATAGATATAATCAGTGCTTAAAGGTGACTGGTAGTGTCCTATGATGGCTTTTTTCAAGTTCCTAGACAGAAGGGACTTAACAATGTAGTTCATTGGTAAGATTTACAGGGATTTGGATCCTAAGTGTGGGGCACATTCCCAGTGAATGAGCTGAATCCCATACCAAACTCAAAGGTTTTATAAATCCAATCTTTTTTCTTTTTAAAGTTTGATTTTCAGACTGTGTTGATGTGCCTGCTTCTTATGTTTATCAAGGGAATGAAGGGATCTTGTCCTTTTCCTTTTTCTACTCCTCCAGGATTAAGTATTTTGTTACACAATTATATTATTTGTTAGGTTAAATTTGGACAAATATTCAAGCACACATAGGGAGAAAAATGTTCCAGGAGAGTATGTTGGGCAGTGACAGGAACAAGCAGACTTGGGATGATCCTGAAAACAAATAGAGGGGGACTTTCAGTTGGATAAGATATCAAAAGTGCTGTTAATTACAAACCTCATTCAAATGGAAGCCTGTTTAAACAGAGTCTTGAGAGACTGCACTGTACTATTTATTCTTTTGTTTACATAAAGCAACAGTTAAGTATATTGCACGATTAGAAATCACATGCTGAGGTGAGAGGTTGGAAGAAGGGAATTTTGTTCACTTCATGGCATTATTGGCATTCATTTCTGTGCTTCAAAATAGAATATGCGGTTTTTTATTAAGACATACAAAATTTAACTGATGTTTTGCAACAGCTATGAAAACCTAAGCCATTTCTTTTAGCCATTACAATTGGTGTATAATATACATATTTGGTTGCCCATTGTTTCATAATTGTCTCTGGGGGCATAAAACCCTCTGTTCCTTGCCCTGGACCTCAGATCTACCTCCACATGGCATGTTTGCTTTCCTGGGGTCGGGTGGAGGAGGGGGCTTTGCATCACTTGGATTTGGACTCAGCCTTTTTTAAAAAGATTGTCTTCATATTGAACCCCTTTTCCTTTGACGGATATTCAACCAGACCCTGCTTGAATACTTTAGGTTACTACCTCCTGAAGCTGTCCATTCTAACTAAATCTTAAAATTCGAGCACTAAGAAGGGATTCTGTTAGCCATTTAGTCCTACTAACCCCTCATATTTTACAGATAGACAAATACGGGTCAGATTCTTTCTCCAGATGTTTCCTTGAGGCCTTATAGACCTGCATATCCATTCTCCCAGGGATCACACTATTAAACCAAATTAAAGAGCATTTTATGTGATTGGTTGCAATATTTGTCCAATTTTATATGTTACACTTCAGAAAACTTTAGACAACTCAAAAATAATTTACAGCTGATTTAATAGTAAGTAAAATGTGCTTCTGGTCATTGCCAAATAACATCGGGCACACCATTTTTTTTCCTAACACTTCTATAATACTTAGATTTTATTTACCTCATTTAAACTTTGCAGATCATAAATTTTCCATAAATTCAAGGACTGCCCATATTTTTCAAAATGAAATGTGAATTTTTACTGTCATCATTGCTATTTTGATCCGGGCTTTTTCCTGACTTTTGGCATGCATGTTCCAAACTGTATACTAATTGCTAAAGCTCTAGGAAATATCTAGGGCCAGTCTGTTAAAAGGAACCTCTAATTTAGCTATAAAACAGATTGATAATGATGAATTACCATAAGTTTAAGCTTGTAATTTGGTAGCTGATACAGTATTTCACAGTAGAGCCCAAGGACTTACACATTTTCTCCACGGTTTGATCCTGAGACTTCTTTTCCAGGGTTCAGAACTGACCACTGCCTCTCAGACCTAAGATTTTCTTTGCATTTGGACATATGAGGTATTTATAAATAAAAGTTATCAAATATACTGTTGCACTTATTGAGATGATCAACTTAGAATCCCAAATATCGGTCTCCCTGACATCTCTGAACCTTTATTCAAAAATGTCTTTGTAAATAATGAGAGACTGTAAATGCTTTGTTGCCTAAAGGCAAGAAGCAATTCTAACCGTATTCTCATTGCCCTCTCCCTTCCAATAATGATAAAAATCTCAATTATTTATGTATGCTTTAAGAATGTGGGAAGATTCACTAAGATAATTTCATAGATTACAGAAATTCAAATATAGTACAATACAGAGTTACCGCAAACACACACACACACACACACACACACACACACACATCAAACTTCATTAGTGAAGTGAAAAGTAACTAAAATGTGTATCTCTCCTGGATAGCATCTGAGATTTAATTGAATTTGTTGTGCTTATACCAACAAAGCACTTTTAGCATGGAAAGTTGCCTAGGGCATGGAAAATAGTCTTATTTGATAAGATTGGATTTGTTGCAGTGGAGTTCCTTTGTCTGTAGATGATTGGCAGTTGAATGCAACTTGATTATTATGATTATAAAATTTAGGAAAAACTATGGAGAGTGTAAACTCTGGAGGAAAAAAACTATGAAGAATTGAGTAGATAAGGTGGGATGCATTATGAGCAAGATAAAGGTTTATGATATTAACTTCTCTTTAAATAAACTTTTCATTTTAGGATAGTTTCAGATTTACAGAAAAAAATGTGATGATAATACAAAGAGATCCCATATACCTCACATCCAGTTTATCCTATTATTAACACCTTATGTTAGTATGGTACATTTGTTACAATTAATGAAACACATTGATATGTCAATATTAACTGAAGTCCATATTTTATTCAGATTTCCTTAGTTTTTATTTAATATCCTATTTGTTCTGGCATCTTAATCAGGATACCATGTTAGATTTAGTAGTTATATTTCCTTAGGTTCCTCTTGGTTGTTACATCTTCTCAGACTTTCCTTCTTTGCAATGATCTTGACAGTTTTGAGGAGTATGTTCCTCAGCTGGGATTTATCTGTTGTATTTCTTATGATTAGACTGAAGTTATGGGTTTCTGAGAGTGGGCAACAGAGCTGAAGTGACATTTTAATCACATCATACAGGCATACCTCAGAAATAATGCATATTTTGTTTCAGACACCACAATACAGCGAATATCAGAATAAAACAAGTCACACAAAATTTTTTCCCAGTGCATATAAAAGTTGCTTAACACTGTACTGCAGTCTGTTAAGTGTGCAATTAGTATTATGTCTTTAAAAATGTACATACCTTATTTTAAAAAAATCTCATTGCTAAAATAATGCTGACACAGAGACACAAAGCAAGCACATACAAATCTGTAATTTGTAAAAAATGCAATATCTCCAGAGCGCAATAAAACAAAGCACAATAAAGTGAGGTATGCCTGTATTTACATGATCTGTCACTCTCGATGTTAACCTTGATTACCTGGCTGAAATAGTATTTGTCAAGTTGTTCCCCTGTACTTTTTTTCCTCCCATATATACTGTACTCTTTGAAAGGAAGTCATTATGTGCACCCTTAAGAAGTGGTGGACCTCAAAGACCACATCTTTGGGAGTAAATATCCATATAAAGTATTTGGAATTCTTCTGCATGGGTGATTTATCTCTTCTCTCCCATTTGTTTATTTACACAATCATTTATTTATATCAGCATGGACTCATGGATATTTATTTTATACTTTGAGTTGTAATACAATACCATTTTATTTATTTTGTTGCTCAGATTGTTTCAGCTTTGGCCCGGGCGCAGTGGCTTATGCCTGTGATCCCAGCACTTTGGGAGGCTGAGGTGGGAGGATTGCTTGAGCTCAGGAGTTCGAGACCAACCTGAACAACATAGTGAGACCTTGTCTCTATTTAAATTTTTAAAATAATTGTTTCAACTTTGGCCATTGGAAGCTCTTTTGGGTTGACTCACAGGTCCTTTTGACAACCCCTCATCATTTTTTTTAGATATCCTTACTTTCTGCCACTGCAATATATTACATGCTCATCTTAGATATTTTTTGGTCCACTCCTATAATCAGCCATTTCTTCAGGAAGTTTTTGTTTTTGTTTTTGTTTTTGTTTCTGTCACCCAGGCTGGACTACAGTGGCATGATCATGGCTAACTACAGCCTAAAACTTCTGGGCTCAGGAGATCCTATTGCCGAGTAACTGGGATTATAGGCATGTACCACCATGCCAGGCTAATTTTTTTTTGTAGAGATGAGGTCTTACTATGTTGCCCAGGCTGGTCTCAAATTCCTGGGCTCAAGCAATTCTCCCTCCTCGGCCTCCCAAAGTGCTGAGATTACAGATGGGAGCCACTGTGCCACAGCCCTTGGTTTCTTTTACTAGAGAATTATATTAGAAACCAATATCTGGGCATTAAGTATCCTTGTTGCTCTTGGGATATTGTTACTTCTAGCCCCTTTCAACTGACAGAGCAAGGACATATATGTGTATACTACCCTATGTGTATATATGTATCTATAAATATTTCTATATGTAATTATTCATATCTTTATTTAGCTAAATATGAGTTCACATTGACATCTTCAACTCTAATTCATTATCACATGAATCATTATAGCTTCTTCCTCTTACTTATCTGTAACCTCCCACTGCAGCAATGAGAAACCTGACTCCCAAACTCTGTCATCTATTTACTTAATTGCTCAATACATATATAACAGTATCTAAATTGTTTACTGTAAACCAATGGGAAACCATTTTATCAACTAGTGCACAGTGCTAATGCACATGATAGTAGTAAAATTTTTAGAACTTCAATAGCTCTTTGAAACAGAGCGGTCTATAAAATTCTGGAATTAAGGATTTTTGTGATTTGAGTGTCAAGAATCCAGGGTCTATCCTGACCCCAAAAAGTTTTCTCATGAACCAAACCTTTGGGAATTGATCTAATTTTGAATAAGCCAAGGAAACTTATTGGTCTTCTGCAATGTGTTAATCCCTATATGAGATACTGTAGAGGAATGGACACAGAAGAAACTAGGTGGGCCCGATTTAAATAAACCCATAACACTATCTTTTCTCACTTTTAAATATGGCTCTCTGTACACAAAGGGTGCTACTCTGAGCTACTTCTCTTCCATATTTTCCTCACTCTCTCATTTGGTTGACATTAGGCAAGTCACATCACCTCTCTGTGCCTCAGTTAACCCATCAGCAAAATGGGGATCCAAATATCTACCTCACAGGAATGTTGTGAGGCTTCTCATTAATGGATGTTGGCAAAAATGATGAGTGATTTTTAAGTGAACAATAAAGTATTATAATGATTACTATGAAATAGTTATAGTATCCTATATTCACCCCATGAAAAGAAGAGGATTAGACTTCCTAGGTGATAAAGAGCTACATTTGAGTCAGTAAAGATAATTGAAGAGTGGCCACTGGAAGCAATATCATTTCTTCTCTTGCTCTCACTTTTCCTACATTCTTTTCATTACTAACAATAGGATTACCATCTGTTTCCATACTTGAAACATATTAGAACCTGAAGAAACAGGTAGGCAAAATCCACTGCTTCAAAAGCTGTATTCTTGCTTTCTCACTCTTCTGGACCACATTATATGCCACCCTGCTGAAGCACAAGGCAATTTTCCAGAGCCAGTCAGGCTTTGACCAGATCAGTTTCACCAGTTAATGTTCTCTTTCCCGACCTACTTTTCTCTGAACAGTATAGGGAGGAGGGAAATTGGGGAGGGTGGTTGGGGTGGAAATGGGCTTAAAGAGGATGGAGTTTATACCAGTGACAGGATATGTCTTTGTTTCCCAAACATGGTTTTAACTTTCCATTTTCTTTTCTGGTGGTAGATTGGAGACAGGGAAAGCGATACTATTTTGTTAACTGCTAAAAAACAAAAAACCCAGCAAATTTTTTTTAGGATCAATACTAGTAGCTGTATTGGACAAGACTTTATAACTATGTTGTATGTAGTGCTGTTCTCATTGTATTCCTGACTAAAAAGGGGAGGAGAGTTTATAGTAGTGTTCATCTTTGTTTTCTGGCAAGACGTCACAGCAGGAGAGCAGTGCCAGAAACTGATTCTCATTTTTGTGTTGGGGAAAGGAGCCTGCAGTGAAGGAATGATTTGATTTTTTTCCCATTGTTAGTTTGTTTAAAGAAATTATAAAACAGTATATTAAGTTTTAGTCTCTATAACTCTTACATTTGTGCCTCATTATTTTAGTGCTTTAGAGCAGCACCCCATTTTCCTTCTATTTTATACTATTTCTTGCTCCAGAGGCATGGCTTTGAGGCTAGGATCATGAGTAAGCTCTCATATACAAGACTGTTGTGCACCTGGACATACTCAAGAATTGCTTCAGTTAGCATGTCCACTTAGAGTTTACTCTGTTCTAGCTCAATGAGACTCCCTGCTATGGCATCTAGGCAGGATATGTGCTTGGGTACTAAGCAATTGTGTTCAGTTTAATTATTGTATTTGTTTGTTAATAAAAATTTTCAAACTTTAGAAATCATGACTATTATCTTGACTTTGACTTTAATTTTGTTTCTTCAACATGGCATGAGTATATCATTTTCTTTCAACATCCACAAGACCATAAATATTCAACATCCACAAGATCATAAATGTAATTCAATACATCAACAGAAGTAAAAGCAAGAACCAGGTGATTATATCATTAGATGCAGAAAAAGCTTCCAATAAAATCCAGCATCCCTTCTTCATAAAAACCTGTGAACATCTAGGCATAGAGGAAACCTACCTCAAAATAATAAGAGCCATCTTTGATAAACTCACAGTCAACATATTGCTAAATGGACAGGAATTGCAAGCATTTCCCCTGAAAACCAGAACAAGATAAGACTGCCCACTCTCACCCCTCATGTTCAACATAGTGTTGGAAGTCCTAGCTAAAGCAATCAGACAAGACAAGGAAATCAGAGGTATCCAAATAGGAAAAGAGGATGTTAAGTTATCCCTCTTTCCTGATGATATTACCCTAAACCTTGAAAATCCAAGAGAGAATCTGTCAAAAATCTCCTTGCACTGATAAAGGACTTTGGCAAAGTCTCAGAGTACAAAATAAACATGCAAAAAACAGTCACACTCTTATATGCCAACAGCAAACAGGCAAAGAACCAAATAAAAAGCATAATCCCATTCACAATAGCCACACACAAAGATGAAATAGCTTGGCATCTTCCTAACCAGAGAAGTGAAAGACCTTTATGATGAAAACTACAAAACACTGCTCAAAGAAATCAAAGATGACACAAACAAATGGAAAAATATTCCATGCTCATGGATTGTGAAGATGTTGATCCTATCCAAGGCAATCTATGAATTCAACGTAATACCCATTAAATTACCAACATCATTCTTCTCAGACCTGGAAATGACAATACAGAAATTCATGTGGAAACATAAACTACCACGAATAGCCACAACACTCTGCAGCAAGAGAAAAACGTGGGAGGTATTACACTTCCAGACTTTAAAGTCTATTATAGGCTACAATAATCAAATAGCCTGGTATTGGTATAAGAACAAGCATATAGACCAATGGACCATGAAAGAGATTCTGGATGCAAAACCACAATTTCTCAACCAACTCATATTTGACAAATTCTCCATCAACAATCACTGGGGAGAGGAGAACCTACTTAGTAGATGGTGCTAAGAGAACTGGCTGACCACATGCAGAAGATTGAAACAGGGACCCCTACCTATCACTTTAAACAAAAATCAACTCTAAATGGATCAAAGACCTAAATGTAAAACCCCAAACTACAAAAATCTTAGAATAGGCAGGAGACACCCTTACGGAAGTTGGAATAGGCAACCAATTCCTGATCAAAACCCCAAATACCTATGCCATAAGAGACAAGATAGACAAGTGGGACCTCATCAAACTGAAAAGCTTCTGCAAAGCAAAAGAAACCATCAAGAGAGTGGAGAGACACCCCACAGGATGGGAAAAAAATATTTGCCAACAGTATATCTGACAAAGACCAAATATCCAGGATCTACAAGGAACTCAAACGTAACAAAAGGAAAAAAAAACAGCCCTATTTAAAAGTGGGCAAAACAGCTGAGCATGGTGGCTCACACCTGTAATCCCAGCACTTTGGGAGGCAGAGGTGAAGATTGCCTGAGTCCAGGGGTTCAAAACCACCCCAGACAACTTGGAAAGACCTCATCTCTACAATAAATCAAAAAATTAGCTGGGCATTGTGGCGCATGCCTGTAGTTCTAACTACTTGGAAGGCTGAGGCAGAAGGAATGCCTGAGCCCAGCAGATCAAGGCTGTGATGGCCGTGTGTGTGCAACATTCTAGCCTAGGTGTCAGAGTGAGACCCCTACGCCAAAGGGGGGGGGGGAGGCAAAAGATATGAATAGACACTTCTCAAAAGAAGACATATGAGCAGCCAACAGATACATGAAAATATGCTTAGCTTCATTAATCATCAAAGAAATGGAAATTAAAACCACACTGAGATACTACCTAACTCCAGTCAGGATGGCCATCATCAATAAGTCAAAAAACAACAGATGCTGGAGAGGATGTGGGAAAAAGGGAATGCTTCTACACTGTTGGTGGGAGTGTAAACTAGTACCACCTGTGTGGAAAACAGTGTGGCAATTTCTAAAAAAATCTAAAATTGTAACTTCCACAGGACCCAATAACCCCCCTTCTGGGAATAGACCTAGAGGAACTCAAATTGTTCTATATAAAAGATGCCTGTACACACATGATTATTGCAGCATTATTCACAATACCAAAAACACAGAACCAACCATGCTGCCCATCAAATATGGACTGGATAAAAAAGTGTGGTATATGTATATGATGGAATGTTACAAAGCCATAAAGGAGAAAAGTATGTACTTCCCAGCAACTTGCATGGATTTAGAGTCTACCATACTCAGTGATCTATCACAGGAACAAAGAATTGAGTACCACATGTTCTCACTCACAAGCAAACCCTGAACACTTGTCATAATACTATAAGAAAAGTATTGTCAGTAGCAGGAAACTGCCAAGGGATTGGGTGGGGGGTTGGCACACAACATCAATAAGGGTATCTGTTCTCAAACCGGGCAAAGTGGGGACCAAAGGGAGTCCCAAATTTTAACTGTATGATGACAACTTCTATACCTAATCCTAAATTGTACTTTGCATCTTTAAAATAAAATTTAAAAGTCCATATATTGTATGTCCCAGTACTACATTTTTAGTAGAGCAACTCTAAGTTATACACAAGCTAGTGAATATAACATGAAGATGCCAAGGTCAGAATTTATTGTAATTGTGAAACATTTTAAACAATCTGAATGCCTATCAATGGGGGAATGGTTACATAGACTATGGTATAAGTTATACTGTTGGATATAATGCAACAGTTAATAAAAATTAGATAACTCTAGATTAACCTACATGGAAGGATCTTCGAATCACAGGTTGAGAAAAAAAAATCACATTGTTTCGGAAGAATCCACAACAATCAGATTATAAAGCCTATGTATAGAGAGAAGTGTCAGGCCTGAGTTTAGGAGTTTAAAATAAGTTTGTTCATTACACTTCACACTGTACTGTGGTTTTATGTAAATTCCTCTCACATGCATCATCTTTTAAAAATTAATATATCATGGTCGTACATAAAAAAATAAAAAATAAAAAATAAAATAAAATAGGTTTGTTAAAGGGTAGGCAGAAAATAATTTCTAGGACTTGCAGAGAATATGGTTAAGGGAATAGCAATTGCAAAGACACCTCTTTTCTGAAATCTGCTATTTATAATGCATGGGAGTTACTTGGGAGAATTAATATGTAAATATATGTGTGAACACTCATGAATATATTAACCTGCTTCACTTATCAGATTAGGTATAGTCACTTGGCAGAGAATGAGTAGGGATAGGTGGAAATGGGTCCAGATACATTTTGAAAGGAATTAGAGCAGGTCAGCAAGTACATGTCCTGGTGAAACCAAAACAAAGAATCATTGCATCACAGCTAATGGACCATAAGAAGTCAGAACAATTAGGGATGGCAAACCCAGAGCACAAGCTTTGTGATCCTCTCATTAGGTAAGGAGTGAAAGTAGAGCCTATCTGCTTCCTTCCTCATGCTAATTCTCTGGATCTGTTGCTTTACAGTCCTGCTTGTGGGCTTGTTATCTTCTCTTAGTGTTTTCTCCAAATCGTATTTTCAACATAGTGTGGCTGAATATTGATAAGAGAGGATGGCCATCTCTAAGCACTTATTCTTCTGTTTCTATTTTAGTTGTTGTCATTATGAAATACAAATACAGAAAAGTGAATAAAACATATATACAGTTGAAAGAATAATGATAGTATAGAGCTACAAATATCCACTATTCAGGTTGAGATACAAGATATTTACTGCCTGGATCTCTAGAAGCATCCAGTTACCTCTTCCTTACCACATTATCCTCCCTCTCCTCAGGGGTAACCTTGTCCTATTGTCAGTGACGATCATTTTCTTCCTTTTTTGAAAAAAAAATGTTGCCACTGATAAATGCAAACCTTAATAATAGTTTTGGTTTTACTGCTTTTGAACTTTAAATAATTGGAATTATATTATATATGTTTTTATGTCTTGAATATTTTGCTCCAAATTATACTTGTGAGATTTATCCATGTAGATACGAGGAGGACCACTCCCAGAAAAACTGAATTATTTGTGGGAGGGCCAGCCCCCTTGTAGTACAGGCTTCCCCCACTAGTGAACAGTTCTAGGAACCCACTGGCAACAGTGTACTAGCTAGCATTGTTTTGAGAGGCTGCATTTGGCTTCAGTGAATTTTTTTTTTAGATTCTTTCAATGTATTTGCCCATTTCATGGTGGGTGGTTCATGAGAGCACCTGCCTACACTGCGCCAAGTGTTCAGCCATTTTTGACCAAAAATGGCATGACTACATACCCTACTCTTCCTATCCACCTGATCTTGCCTGAGCAATTTTTTGTATGTTTGTTCCTCTGGATGAAAAAGTTCTCAAAGGGAAATGTTTTGCTGGTGTGGAAAAGGTAAAGCAAAAATGGCAGAAGCACTAAAAGGCATCAAAATTGACAAGTTCAAAACTGTTTTGAGCAGTGGAGGAAGCATTTCGATAGCTGTATTGCATCAAACGGAGAGTGCTTTGAAGGTGACTGGTTTAAGCATGTAAGAATAAATACACTTTTTTATAAATAAATTCTGGCCTTTGAGGAGTCCCCACTCATATATATAACTGTAGTACTTTTATTTCCATTGCTGTGCAGTATTCCATGATATAAACAACTATATTTATCCCTTTTAGCTTTGAAACTCCCTTCTGTTGGTCGAAATTTAGAATACTTAGAGAAACAATGTTTCCGTGAATGTTCCTTTAAATGTCCCTGGATGTACATGAGTAAGAGTTTTTTTGTTTGTTTTTTTTTATATAATCAGTATTTTTTATTATCGTATTGTGGGGTACAGTTAAGGATTAGGTATACCGATATGCTTCGTTCAGACTCCCTTGGTGATAAGAGGTGTCTCCCCGTCCCCAGACAGATATTGAGTATCATTAATCCCTTCGCCCCTCCCCTCCCCTCCCCGTAATTTCCCACCACTGTCAGTCATTTTCTTATAGTATTACGTTGGATGTTCAAGGTTCACTATATGAGTGAGAACATGTATTACTCCGATCTTTGTTTCTGTGAGAGGTCACGCAGTATTATAGATTCTAGTTCCAACCAAGTTGCTGCGAAATCCATGATTTTGCTCTTGTTTATGGCTGCGTAGCATTCCATCGTGTACATGTACCATATTTTTTTAATCCAGTCCTCTTTTGATGGATAGCATGGTTGCTTCCATGTTCTTGCTATTGTGAACAATGCTGCGATAAACATACATGTGCAGGTATCTTTTTTATAGAGTGATTTGA
>CAUYQG010249870.1:0-17450 GCA_963574415.1 Tarsius wallacei
CGCGCTACCTCACCCGACTAATTTTTTTGATTTATTGTAGAGATGAGGTTTCGCCTGCCCAGGCGGGTCTCGAACCCGCGGGCTCAGGCAATCCACTCACCTCAGCCTCCCAAGGCGCGGGATTACGGGCTGAGCCACCGAGCCCAGCTCCATTTGTTCTTTAGTACATTTATTTATACTTGTTTGTGATATGTGGGGACATCAAAGAGACCTAATCTTCTTGTCTAAGTCTAAAGACAATACTGAAAATCATTTTTTTTCAAGTATCAATTGCACCCTGAAGCATTTGTAGCTATATTTTTGAGTGAACATTAATATTATCATCATGTAATTTAAAATATGATGCCTAATCAGATTTGAAATTTTGCATTATGAATATTCATACAATTTTGTGCCAAGAGTCAGTTCTCTCTAGGTATCTCACATGATTACATGTCTTATAAGCAAAAGCACTGAATGCCTTTTTTTCTGACTTTCTTTTTAGAAATGTTTGTACAGCAAACAGCCTTGAAAAATAGTGTCTTCCTCTGGAGCAAAGGACAGACAGACATTCTGGCGCACATTATAAAAGATTCAAGTTACCTAATATCAAGTCTCCCTTGCTTGTAACTCTACCTAGTACATGTATAGCTATCATCTAGTCCTCTTCACATTTCCCTGTAGTTACTGGACTTTAGGGAACCTGCATAAGATATATCTGATGCTCTGGTTACTACTTTTGCTGTGAGTGATACAGTTTTTTGACTCTGACTCTGGAGTCTCGTTTATACTGTCAGCATCTGTGAAACAGTGACATAACTTGCTAGCTGGGAAGTAGTGCAAGATCACAGACCATGCACAGTTCTTGACTTCTCCTGGTAAAAATGGAATAATGATACTAAAAGAAGCATGACTTTTTGGAAGACAAAAGATAAGAGCTTCACATGCTGATTAATGGGACTTAAGGGAGGATCATAGGGTCATTTTGTAAAAAGCTGACAAATTTGTATGGTCAACTGGGTATAAATGGTCTTCCACTTAATTGACCAATAGGAGGTTTTTGACTGTGGGGTTGGAAATTATATATTTTAAAAATACACACATAACTCTTACAACTTAGTAGCAAGAGGATAATAAATTCAACTACAATAGGCAAAATATTTGAAGAGATACTTCACAAGGTAAATAAATTACCAATAAGCAACTGAAAGCATATTCAATCATTTGTCATTGGTAAAATAAAGATTAAAGCCAAAATGAGATACTATTAAAACCACAGAGATACTTCTAAGCACTACTAGGAAGTCTAAGTTAAAATACTGAAAATAGCTAGTATTGATTTTTTTTAGTTGTCTGTGGGACTATAAAAAAGTACAATCTCATTAAAAATAGACTAGTAACTTCTTACAAACTTACGCTTAATATATAATCCATCAATTCTACTCCTAGTTCATTACTTAAGAGAATGCAAAAATATGCTGATACAAAGACTTGTACAGAATATTTTTGACAGCTTTGTTTATAATAGCCAGAAATTGGAAACATCCCAAATGTGCATCAGTAGGTGAAAAAAAGAGATAAACAGATTGTGTTATATCAAAACTTGGCTTACTGCCCCAAAATAATTAGGAATGAGCCACTGATTCACCTAAGGGTATGGATGAATCTCGAAAATACTATGCTGAATAAAAAATGCCAGTGCAAGTAAACACCCCCTGGATGGTTCTATTTGTATGTAATTTTAAGAAAGTTAAAATGAATTTATTGTGACCAAAAAAGCTGATCAGTACTTACCTGGAACTGGCAGTGCGAGGGACTTACTACAGAGGAACAAGAAGGAGCATTTCGGGTTGATACAAGCATTTTATATCTTGATTGTGGTAGTGGTATATATATGCCAATACACATTGAACTTTTATGTTTAAATCATTTTAAATCATGTATGTTGTATTGCATATAGATTATACCTCAAAATTTTTATTTTAAAAATCAAATAAGTTTATGTCAATAAAATGAATGCTCCAGGAAAAAAAATGTAGGAGTAAAGTAAAGCTTATTGTTAAGATTTTGTCTTCAATAATTTTTAAAATATTGTTTGCATTTTATTTTAAATACTTAAAGCACTCAATATAGAAGAAACAAAAGGCTGTTACTATTTAGCCAAAAAGAGCAAAATTGTGTTATAGACAGCATCCATTAAAAAATACAGTGCGTAAAAGAAATGTAGAAATAAATAAAATAATGAAAATAGCAAGATATACATTTTTATGTTTGCTTTTTTATTTAATGATTGTTTCTTTCTGTGAAACTAAAACTACCTGAGAGCTTTCCGCATTGCTTGAGATGCTGCTTGAGGTAGAGTAGGAAATCAAGTCATCATTTGTCACAAGAATGGCTATGTCAGTATCTATTTTTGCTTCTTCTGGACAAAATACTATTTATTGGTGCTACAGGTGGAGTTTTCTTTTAGGTCAATTTTAAGAAATGGTGTCAGTTTAATTGTCCAAATTTACCTCCATCATGTGTAGGCATTCAGCTGCTGATAGGACCATTTGGGGGTCATCAGAGAAGTCCACAAACACTGGCGTCTCTTACTGAACTAGGACTTTATGTGTTTGACCATCACTCAGTAGAGACACAAAACTGTGGACAACAAATATAATTAGCTCTCAGATGAGGCTTGCACTGGAGCTAAAATAAGAGGATATAAAAGTCTACAATTTATAGAGAATATAATGACATTGTACATAACTAGAGTTTATGCTATTGTGAAAGGTATGACAATGGTGAAGTTTTGTCTTCATTTTTCTTTTTGCCACCTTCATGTCAGTGCTCATTTCTTATTTCTCAAGTTGTAAAATTGACAGAGAATTTGCTCAAATTGTATAGCTTTTCAAGACAGGCAATTTTGAGATAGTGTTCCTGAGTGTCTCGTTGCATTAATACAGAAGAAATATAGAAATGTGTTCAGATTTGGCAAATTATAAAAATTACCAAATAGATTTGCACTGTGACCCCAAAGTAGTCCTAAATTGTGGGATCGAATATAAAGTATAGATGAAACAGAAAGAATAATTTTTTTAGCCAATCTAAGAAAGTAGAACAAAAATTTAACCCTTCACTAATGTCTATCTATAATCTATCATCTATCTATCTATCCATCACCTATCTATCTATCATCTATCTATCTATCATCTATCTATATCAGCACTACCAAAGTTCCTAAAATAGCGATGAATACAACTGAAGGAATTCATCTTGTAACTTAACTGAGTTATATCTGTATTGTGTTATCTTGCATTTGGAACTGAACTGGTAAACCAGGATTTGACAACCCTGATTCTAGGACTCAATTTGAGAATGTAGTTTCCTGAGATGAAAGTAATCTCTTTCAATAGCTCTGATAGGAGAATGAGACCACTTTTAACAGTCAGTTTTTCATCCATTGTCACATCTTACTTAAATCACTTGAATTCTCTAAACAAGTATTTGAGGTTTATTTTAGAATTTTTCTAAAACACTTCAGTTTCCATTGAACTTGTCATCTCCTGGTGTGGATAAGAAAGCAGTGAGGGCAAGGCAGGCCACAGACAAAACTAGGAAGCAGGGAATGTGTATTGTTGCTTTCACCAGTCTCCACGCTCATAGGCTTTATATGACATTAATGATACATGTTTATCCATCGCCTGCAGAGACTAGCACCCCAAATTACTCAGCTTATCATACCTTCAAAACCTGCTGTTGGCAGGGTTGCTGAAGAAATTCAGTCATCTGTTGGCATGCATGATTATTAAGCTTCTATGTGCTATACTTCTCAGAATTCATTTGCGTTTAGGGAATGCATATTTCAATTGAAGGAATAGAATTAAGATCATATGATTTTAGATATTAGTGAATTTTAAAATTTCTGGTACAATCATGAATGTCGCTGATTAAATCGATTCATTACTAAAATACATGAAATACAGCTTTTAAAAACCAACTCCAATTGGATAATTTCATACTATGTATACATTCTGGGACAGATGCCCCAGGTATTAACCTCATTTTTAGTAGCTCCATTTCATTTACATAAGTCATTTGAAACCTTAAACCAATTTAAACCATAAGGAGACAGATTTTTATCTTTCGAATATGTTTTTAGCATAAATCTCCATGTGTTAAGAGAACAAGACTTGGAGAATGACTGAAAAATATTTTGAAAGAATAAATACAATAACTTTCCTTCTTGTAGTATATAGGGATAAAGTATAGCATTGCAGATAAGTAAAAAAAATCTGTAAAGTTAGACTGCATAAGAGAAATCCTGATGGTATCAGTTCAGATTAGTAGTGTGACCTTGGGAGTATTACTATGTACACCATCTGTGCCTCAGATCCTTATTTGTAAATTGTTCATTTTCCTCTTTAGTAAACTGAGGATAGCAATAGGACCAGCCACCAGTGAATTGCTGTGAGAATGAAAAATGCTAATCCATGTGCAGTGTGTTACATGTGCCTGGTACAGACAAAACACAGAGTTAATGTTAATTCTTATCTTTCCTGGGCAGGCTACACTTAATATTGAGTGAAATGGTCATAGCTGCTAGCTCTTGAAAAACTGAGATGACTGATGAAGTAAACCTAAGTTGAAAAGTAAAGTACTTGCACACTTATCATCCTTTCTAAATCCTTATAAAATCACACGAGATATAACTGCTTTTCACAGATGTGGAAACTTAGGCTCTTGAAAGCTAGGCGACTCAGCCTAAGTTGCATGTTAATAAGCAGCTGAGACGTGACTCGAACTTAGAATTTCTAGGCTGGAAAGTCTTCTTGTAAACCATAGAAGCTATCTCTAAAGTATCCTGTCCTACGGAGCTGAGGATGAAGGGGGATTGTTATGAATGAGAGGCTTCCTCATAGCGTATCAAGGATTCTTATGTACCAGACACGCTAGACTTTATTTGGGTGTGCACTTGTCCCTTACTCTGATAAGATTGCTGTGGCAATTGCTGACCGTGTGTGGCTTTAAACCTTCAAAGACCTGTGAGCCAGTTACACACCTTCCTGTGCTCTAAACTTATATGAATCACATTTAGATTCTAGCTGCAGTCAGAGAAAACTAAGTTAATAAGACATTACTGACCTCAAAATGTATCCAGGAAATTGAGTTAAACTTTGATGTGAAGGTTAAATTGACCTTTAACAGAACTGTTCTCTAATTTTTCTTCTTTCCCTTTTCTCTTTGTGCCTTGTCTCCATCTACCTTTCCATTTATCATTGTCTAAGGGCATTATTTCATCTTTTTTTCTAAGCTTTTCTCTCTTTCATCCTCTTTCTTTCAACCTGTACTTCACATATCTTATATCCTTTAAAACCTGTATTCTGTGAACTATCTTCCCATATTTATCCTACACTTTTACTCTTCTATTTCTATTATATCTCACAGCTCTGGGAGCCTAGCAGGTTTTCAGGAACACTTGTTTAAGATTTTCTAGTTTTAGGACCAGCCTGAGAGGTAGTTGACGCTTATTTAGTTCATTTCTTTATTTTACCTATAAAGCTACAAAGCTTGAGTAACATTTTTAAAGATAAATATCTTGCCAGGAAATTGATTAACAAATTCATTTATATTTGTATAATTCTGTTGCTATATATATATTATTTTATATATTTCTTACCATATTTATACCCGTGTGAGCTACTTTGTTTTCAGTATCTGCTATAGTAATGACTTGTCGACTACAGTAATGACTTACTATAGTAATTTTTATTTTTTTGTAATTACTTATTTTGCAGGTTGAGAAACATATTGCTGACATTACAAACTGTTTTTTATTAAATGAAAGTAATTACTACATCTTAAAAATGAAGTATTTACTACATCTTTAAAAATGTAGTAAAGTTTTTTTATTTAATGCATAACCTAAATTTTGTAGGTTTATAACTACATTGAACAGAGAATTTCCATATACTCCTTGTCTCCATACAGAAATACAACCTCTTTCACTATGAATATCCTTGACTAGAGTGGCATATCTGTTGCAATGAATGAAGCTACATCGACAAATCATAATCACCGAAAGTCCATAGTTTACACTGAGGTTCACTCTTGGTGTTGTATATTTCATGGGTTTTAACAAATGGATAAAGACACATATTCACTATTGCAGTATTATACTGAATAGTTTCACTGATGTAAATATCCTCTGTGCTCTGCCTACTCATTTTCTTGCCCCATAACTCTGGAAACCACTGACTTTTTTATTGTCTCCATAGCTTTGCCTCTTCCAGAATGGTCATATAGTTGGAATCATATAGTAAGCGGTCTTTCAGGTTGATTTCTTTCACTTAATCCATGTTTAAATTTTCTGTGTCTTCATGGCTTAATAGTGTGGGGGCCATGGAGGATCTCTTTTCCTTAGCCTTCCAAAGTTTCATTGAAAAATCAACTCACAAAAAAACAAATAGGAGAAAAGGCATACTCATTTATTTAACTTGTATACATAGAAGACTTCAGAATGAAAACCCTAAAGATAGAGAAGAAATTGTTCATGTTTATACATAGGCTCAACAAAGTATGGATAGCCATGTGGAGGTATGACTGAACAAAAAAGGGTATTATCTAATGCTAAATGATTAAGCGGGTAAGTCCAGCAAGGCCTGTCTTTCTGGATTCTTCTTTGTCTTTCTAATCATGCATTCTTTTATTCAGGGTGTATGGCAGGTCACTCTCTGGAATGGAAGTCTTATGATCTCTCATGACCTACAGTCAAACAATGTAGGTCAGATAATTTCATGATGACCAGTTTTTACATAAAATATTTTCAGGTTTTATGGCTGGCTTTCAGGGAATGGGCATCTGGTTTCTGTGACTTGCCTCAGGGAAAAAAGATTCCAGTTTCTACAGTGTGCCTTGGGAAAGAGTGAGATTCAGAGACAAGAGGGCAGGAGGAGGTTAGATACAAACTTTTGTTTCTGAGGCTGCAGCCTTTATTTCTGAGACCTTTATTTTGGAGTGATGTCTTCTGAACTTTAACAACACTCATTTATTTTAGCATTGAATACTATTCCATTATCTAGGTACCAGTTTGTTTATCTACTCACCTGTTGTTGGAGGGGAATTATCTGAGAGAGAAAGAGAGAGAGAGAGAGAGAGAGAGAGAGAGAGAGAGAGAGAAGGAGGGAGAATGAACCTCAACTCTTTTTCAAGATCTTGATTTTACCACAGAAAAGAATTCTAGAGCAAGTCATTAGGTTGACAAGAAAAGTAAAGAGCTTATTAAGGTAAAAAGACACACTTAAATGTAGTATACACTCCAAGGGAGATGGGCATGGACAGTATCAGAATGAGAACTGCACCAAGGGTGTTTTGGTGACTGGCTTTTATCACCTTTGACTTTAGGAAGGTGGCTGGGAGGGGGACAAGTTTCCTGAGGGCAATGGATTTGTCTTCATTCGGGTATCTGGGCTGTGTGATGAGCTTATGTTCCATTTACAAAATCAGGTGATCAACATGTTGGATGGCCTTCTTTATTCTGTTGACTCCAGCTGTAGAAACCCTGGAAGTGTTTTCCAAATTTTAAGGGACTGGCTTCCTGTTTTCTATTGGACAAAACAGGTGATATTTTCCTGTATTTACTTGTCTGTGTCAAACCTAATGAAGAACATCTTGGAAGCTTCCGAGTTTCAGCAATTATAAACATATTTGCTATAAGCATCTGTGTGCTGTTTTTATGAGGACGTGTTTTTTAATTCACTTGAGTAAATGCCAAGAGGTATGATTATTGGATTAGATGGTAATGGTATGTTTAGTTTTGTAGAAAACTGTCAAAATATCTTCCAAAGTGATTGTATAATTCTGTATTCCCACCAACAATGAGTTAAATCTTCAGTTGTTCCACATCTTTGCAAATATTTCATGTTGGCAATGTTTTGGATTTTTGTCATTCTAATATATGTGTAATCTTATTATTTTTCCAATGTTCAGGTTTTTGATGACAAATGATGTTGACTATATTTTTATATGCTTGTTTGCCATTTATATATCTTCTTTGGTAAGTTTTGTTTTTAATTGTTGGGTTTTATGATTTTTTTATATTTTGGGTAATAATAGTCCATTATCAATTAAATTTTTTACAAATATTTTCTTTGAATCTGAAGTGTGTCTTCACATTTTCTTCATAGTGGTTTTGGCAAATCTGATTTTTTTTTTCATTGTAATAAATTTCACCTTATCGATTTTTTTATTTCTTGGGTTATGCCTTTAGTGTTGCATATTAAAAGACAATATCATAATCAAGCAATCTATTAATCTTGTATGCAATCTTCTATTAGTTTTATATTATGCTTACTTACAAATCAGTCTATGATACATTTTGAGTTAATACTTCTGAGGGAATAAGGTCTGTGTTTAGATTCATATTTTTCCACATGGATGTTCAGTAGTTGTAATACTATTTATTGAAAAAACTATCTTTGCTCAATTACCTTTGTTTTTTGTGAAAAATCTACATATTATATTTATGTGAATCTATTTCTGGTCTTTGTGTTCTGTTCCATTTATCTATTTATCTACTACATTATCCTGATTTTCATAGTATCTGGATTTTCTACATAGATGATTAAGTCATTTTCAAACAAAGTTTTATTTCTTCCAGCCCAACCTATCTACTGTTTATTTCATTTTATAGTCTTATTGCATTAGCTTGGACTTCCAGTAAAGTACTGAAAAGCAGTGATGAGAAGGAACTTCCTTGCCTTGTTCCATAATTTAGTAGGAAAATTATTTCTTACTATTAAGTATAATGATAGCTGTAGGGTTTTTGTAGACATTCTTTATCAAGTTGAGAAAGTTCCTCAATCTTAGCTTGCTAAGTTTTGTATTATGAAGTTACTGGATTTTATCAAATGCTTTTTCTGCACGTATTGATATAATCATGTGATTTTTTTCTTTAGCCTCCTGATGATGTGATAGATTATATTGTTTGATTTTTTTGAAAGCTGAAACAACCTTTTATGCTTGAAATGAATCCCACTTTGTTGTGCTATAGAATTCCTTTCATATATTATTGGATTCAGTTCGTTATATTTTCTTGAGGATTTTTGAAACTATATTTATGAGAAATATTGGCCTGTAGTTTTCTTGGCACACAATGTCTTTGACTGATTTCAGTATTAGGGTGATATTACCCTCATAGAATGACATAGGTCATGTTCCCTCTGTTTCTGTATTCCGAAAGATAGTTTAGAGAGTTGGTAAAATTGGCTTACTGACCAAAATTGGCCAAAGAATTGGTGCATTACAATTAGATGATCAAATTAAAATAAATATTTTTTATTTTACTTTCACTTATTTTTTAACACTCTTCATTTCTCTAAGAAGTTCTGAGTTTCTGACTTATATAGTTTCCTTCTTTCTGCAGAGTTTCTTTTAAGAATTTGGATAGTAAAAATTTTCCTAAATTGTCAGAGAAAACTTCATTTCTTTTTCCCTTTTGGATGATAGTGTTACAGAGCACAGAATTCAAGACTGGTGGGTTTTGTTTCCTTCTTCAAATCTTCACTCTACTCTCATTTTGCTTAAATGATTTCTGATGATAAGCTGATGTTATTCTTAACATTGCTCCTCTATAGATGAGGTACGGTTTTTCCTCTGGCTTCTTTAAAAAAATTTTTGAATTCATTTTTATTTTTTACAGTCTAGGTATGATATACCCAGGTGTATGGGGTATTTTTGAATTTTTCCTGCTTAATATCTTCTGAATATCTTGAAACTATGATTTTTGTGTCTGACATTAATTTCAAATAATTCTCAGTTATTATTGCTTAAAATGTTGCTTCTATTCATTTTCTCTGTCTTCTTCTTCTAGTATTTCCATCATATATATATATTTATACATTTTGTAGTTGATTCCACAATTCTTGAATATTTTGTTTTATTATCTTTCAGTCCTTTTTCTCTTTTCTTTTCAGTTTTGGAAGATCCTATTGTCATATCATAAAGCTCAGAAATTATTTCATCAGCTGTGTTCAGTCTACTAACAAGTTCATCAAAGTCATTCTTCATTTCTAATACAATGTTTAATTTCTAGTATTTCTTTTAAATTCATTTTTTAGAATTTTCATTTTTTACTTACATTATCTATCATTCTTGCACATTATTTTCTTTCTTTCATTAAAGTAGTTAGCAAGATAGTTTTTAAGATTCTGGGTTGATAATTCCAACATTTGTGCTATATTTGACTCTGGTTATGATACTTGTTTGGTAGCTTCAATCTGTATTTTATGTCTACTGGTGTAACTTACAATCTTTTGTTGAAAGAAGAACATTATTTATTGACTGGGAAAGTGACTGCAGTGAACAATACTTTTAGTAAAATAGTGGTAATATGTTGGGAGAGGGGAAGTATTCATTATTGTCCTTGAATTATATGCTCAAATTTTTATTTGGGTTTTTATTCTTTCTTATTTATATTCTGTATCATATTATGATAAATTTATAAAATGTGTGGGACTCAAAACAAAGACCTAAGCTAAAATAGAGTCACATATATTTCAGGTTATAATAAAGGAAAAATGCACTATTCATTTTTTTTAGTTACTTTTTTTTATGTTTGTCTTAACAAAGAGAAACATAGTAGTGCCTTGAAAAGGATTTTATTGATTATGGTATTGGTGGTGATTAGAGTAGTAGAGGTGCTTAAAAAGAAAAGAAGACCTGTAGATAATTATTAATTCAACAGGTCAATATTGGAGGAATTTTGGAAGAGAATTCAACAATTCAAGTAAAAAAAAAACAGTGCATCTAAATGTCTACAAAGCCTGACATTTTGTAAATATTAAAGACCACTAGGACTTATATTAAATAAGTTAAAGAAGATAATGCTAAAAATAAAGACTAAAATGTAGACATGTAAAAGATAACTTTAAGCCACAGAGTCTATTTTAAGAATTTTACATTAGATTATAAACAGACATAGAAGCCATTTTTAAGAGTTTTGGTTTGTGGAATGAACTAACTACTTACTTATTTTTAAAAACAAAGATTGCTTTAGGTACTATGTGAAAAATGAAAAAAAAATGAGGATGAGGAAAAGAAAAATAACTAGAGAACTTGTATCTATTTCCATTTATAGAACCAAAATAATTTCCAGATAGAATAGACATTTCCATGTACTTCAGACAAATTTTAGAAAATAACATTTTGCTATTAATAAAATTTTAATTACTTCAAACACAAAAGAATGCAAATGTTCACAAATTTAATGTATTATTGATTGAAACCAGAATTTAATTATACCCTCAATTGCCACAGTATGAAATATTTTATTTGATATTATGAGTATATAAAGTCCTTTTTAAATTCAAGAGTAATATTTAGTAAATTAATGTTTAAAACCACTAGATATTACCCTGAAACTGTGGACCCAATAATCTAATGATTATATTATGCTCTTTTCACTGGAATAATAGAGTTCTTTTTGAATTAAAAACAAAAAGCTAAAAGTAATTTTTAATAATTGAGAAAGGTTACAGTTGTAAAGGTGGAAGGCGTATCTGCCAATGATATAAACCATCATGACCAGTCATCTTTGATATAGTGTCAGACATGAACAAAATTAGTAATAATTTGATATTTGCAGATGTTCACTGATGCAATTGTTCATTTTTCTTCTTACACTGTTAGCACAGTCAAGACTTAACTCAGGACATCCTATTTATTTTCAGATCATAAGTATTATGTCTTGGACTAGGTGAAGTGATAAAGCATGTGTCTAAATTATTTCAGGATAATTTTAGTAAAACTTTGGTTCCAGCGACTGGTAACTCAGGCAGATATTCTCTAAGGTAATTAATCATTATCCCTTATTTTTAGTAGTGACTAATTTCTATTGTCAAAGATAGATTGAGGTTTGGCATATGATAAAGTGATATTAAACTATTTTTTGATACTGCAGATGATTTCAAGTAATTATGACATGTTTTGTGAGTCCAATAAAGAGAAGATGTAATGAATGTTCAAGCATGAGGGATTGCTTTATTTTCTTGTCATTTAGATATTGTATTGTTTTTATTAATTCTACTTTTTAAGTTGCTAAATTAAATCATAGTCTAAAGGTTATAGCAGTGGTTGTTTTCCTGCATGACATATTTTTAATTTTTAATGTACTATGGTTAATTTAAGTGTATTGTAAAATGAAAACAAAACTGCAAAAGTAGCAGTAAAATATTAAGTATCAGATAGTGTTTATAAATAAAACTTTCTGCTAATTTTTATTTTAACTTGTGTCCCCAATTTTATTTTGCATTACTTAACCTTCTAATTTTGTAACAGGCGACTTAGAAAAGACTGGTTACACACACACACACACACACACACACACACAGGCATAATGGCATTGTTTTACAGTTGAATGCAAATTCATTTCCAAGTACATTAATCTTGCTTTTAATTTAGTGGAATTTTTCCTCTGAGGCATCTGTAGTTTGTCAGTTCTTCACTAAAGCAGATATATATTGAGCAATATAATAGGATTCCCTGACTGGATTTCAAATTAACCTTTTCTATCAATTCTAAAATGCAATACTTGACCACCAAAGGTACTGTTAACACCTCTCAGGTTCAGTGTGTTATTAAACTTAAAGCAAATCAATGAAGTCCATATTAAGATCAGATTAAAGATTTACACTTCGTAAAAGGTTAAGCAACTCTCCATGCTTTTTGAGATTTTTAATTTGCATCTTTAATAAGCTGTAGCATCAACAGAGCTGCTGGTTTTATTTGTAGATATTTCAAAACAGGAAAACTTGGTTTTTCCCCCAAAGTTTCAAAATATTTTAGGTCAGAAGTTAAAAGTCTTGGGAGTATCAACATGTTTAAGCCACCAAATTTTAATAATTTAAAACCTTCAGCCTTGAAGATGACACTGAAGAAAACTCAGTCATCTTTGCAGTCATCTATCCTTTTTTACCTAATGCCTCCCCATTCACTATTACTGACTGCCCCTGTGCAATTTGACCTAGAAGCAGAAGTCCTGCGAGTTTCTTAACATAGAGTGAAGGACTGGACTTTAGCAGACACTGACCACTAACTCCTTCAGATCACCAGGGGATTGTTTTGTAAGATTTCTTACTGAGTTAAGCAGCTTTCAAAATTGTCAAGTTTGCCCTTGAGGTTGATGTAGACAACAAAGTAGTCTGTACTTTAAATTTTCTTCAGTGGCTAAAATTACTCCTTTTCTCACTAGGCATTAAAAGATGCACTTGGACACAGGATTTTTTAGGTCACTAGGGCATCCAAGAGCAAATTTGCAGCAGGAGGGTGTCAGGAGAGCATATTAACTCTTCAGACTATTAGAATGCCTTTTCACCTGCACAAGTCAATGGACTCTTTGAAACAAACTAATTTTCCACGAGGGAATTTTGCAGTCAACTGGGGCAAAGAGTTAAGTGAGTATTTTACTTTCTAAAGATTCTGTGCCCCAAATGAGAAAGATGTGACGCCAAATATAAGGTTGTAATAAAAAAGATATTTTTCCTGGTGGCGGTAATGGAGGAAGTCAGAGGACTTCAAGAATATGCATGATTGATTATGTTTGTGTAAAGTGTCTGTTATTTAAATTCATCACAAGGCTTCTAGTTTACAGGGGTATTGAAGTATATATTTTTTAATTAAGTGAAATTTGCAAATGTGAATTCAAGGTAAGAAAAGAGATGATCTAAATGGTTTCTTGAAAACATCATTTTTTTTAATTTGGTTTGTAACTAAAAACTAACTATAGCACTTGAAGGTTGCTGTGGCTTGAATGTGTTCCCCAAATTTCATACATTGAAAATTTATTCCCCAGTGCAACAAACAGTATTGGGAGGTGAAGTCTAATGGGTTTTGGTCATGAGAGCCCTGACCTTATAAATGGATTAATGTTACTATTATGGAATTAAGTCCATTATCCCAGGAGTAGGTTAAGAAGGCCCTCACCAGATGCTAGATCCATACTCTTGGACTTCTCTGCCTCTAGACCAATGAGCTAATGCATTTGTGTTCTTTATAAATTACCCAGTCTCATGTATTTTTCTAAGCAGCACAAAATGACTAAGACTAACAGGTAAAATTAAATAACCGTGTCAAGACATGCAGTCAAGAGAGTTTCTATTAAGACCAAATATAAAGTATGCCAGCATCAAATAGTCAACAAATGTATCACACTTTGCATTCATTTATAACACTAGGTACAATGTCAATTCTAAATTTTTTTTTCTTAGCTTCAAGTATTAACTAGACACCAAGGGATTACAGTGTTTGAATTTGAATGGCAGACTAAAAGATCATGGAAGCTATGGGTTCATATTTTTTAAAATAAATGGAGCAAGGAAAAGATAAACTGGAAGGTATAATGCACATACGTGTGTTTATATGTGTGTGTGTGTGTGTGTGTGTGTGTGTGTGTGTGTGTGTGTGTATTCTTAGAGTCAAAACCATACATGTATATGTGGGAGATCAGAAAGTAGTAAAGAAAACTTCCAGTCCCTTTTTCACTTTTCTTTATAATCCTACTGCTTTTGCTGTAAGAATAATAGTTTGGATTCAGCTTCAGTTGCTTTTCAATCTCTGAAGAAATTTCACAAAGACATATTTTAAAAAAGAAAACATACATCTTTTAATACTTAAAACAATTACATTTAGTAGGCCAGGTGGGTGGTTCATGCCTGCAATCCTAGCTTTTGGGGAGACTGAAGTGGGAGGATCATTCTAGTCAATATAGTGAGAACTTGTTTCTACAAAAAAAAAATCCCACAAAATTAAAAAATTAGGCAGACATTGTTGTATGTTCCTACAGCCCGAGCTACTTGGGAGGCTGAGACAGAAGAATTACTTGATACCAAAAGATTGAGGCTGCAGTGAACCATGATTGTGTGAAAAATAAAGCAATTAAATTTATTGAATGATAAAAGCATTTTTAAATTGGAAATCATCATGAAGGAAACTCTACATTCTGGCATTATGTCTAGTTTATTATGTGGATATGTGGATATATTATTTTGATAAAGAAAACACATTGTGAAATGATTAAGGCTTTGGTCTCTGAAACCAAACTACCAGTTTTTAAATGGACCTCAGTGACTTAGTAGTGACTTTAGTAGTGACTTAAGCCCTATCTGTTAATTGATGCTGCATTTAAGTTTTCTAATTTGCAAAGTGATGCTAATATTAGGGCCTGACTAACCATAGTACACTGTTGCGAGAATTAGCAGAATCAAAATATGAAAAGTATTTAAGACAGTGCCTAGCACATTAAAAACTAATCAAAGTTACTAAGATATATACTGATAAATAAAACATAAGAACAAATATGAAATATTTTCTTATGTATATTTCCTAGTAACTCTGCTTTCAGTGACACTCTCAGGTACTTTTATGACACAATTCAGTCATATTTGAAGACTCATAAAAAGTCTTTCTTTTACTTCAATCCAAAGTAATTTTTTTTTTAAACTTCTCTATCACAGGTAGTCTGTGAACACACTAAGTTACATAAGGTCTTTTCGAAAATATATCAGGTTTTAAAACCTACTATCAATTCATTTTGTCTTCAATAAAAACTTAGTCTCTCTTGCTCCCATGAAAGTCCATTTCTTTAAAAAAAAGAAGTCCATTTCTTCTTATACTGAAACTTGTGAGAATGTTGACTAGCAGGGCACAATCATTTATATAACTATATACTGCAACTTGATGTCAAGTTACTTTGTGGTTTTCTTTTCTGTAACATAACTATATAACCATAAATTGTTTCCTGGAATTTTTTACCCAAAACCTTTTAACTGCTTTTTTCAAATACTAGCATCCCCCTTCTTTAAAATGCCCTTACTTCTGTATTCTCATTCTTAGAGACAGTTTTCTCCCCTGCCTTCCCAGTACTACCATAAATCATCAAGTACTGATGTGCTAGATGGAGAGCTGTGTCTGCTTTATCTCCTGTCTAGAAACAGGACCTGATCTGAATTGTTTGTCAGTGATGTGTCCTTATAGAAGAGTAACATTATCATTTCTTTCATTGATATTAATTCTGAAAAAAAAAATATGACACCTTTTCCCAAGAAAACCTCATTTATTTCTTTTCTTTTTTTAAAAAAACATATTTTTTATTTTAAAATTGTGGGGTACAGTTAAGGGTTAGGTATACAAATATGCATCGTTCAGGAACCCTATATTTATTTTCTTAATACTGGTGATAATGATTCATTCACCTGTTATATTAACCAATAATTACTTTTGAAAATATTATAAAATAAATTATGCATATTTTTCTTAGGGTCATTATGGAGTCATCGCCAAAGTCAATTTAACATATTAGTAAATGGATTGTTCCAAATTATAGTACTTTTTATCTTCTTATACAGTATGTCTGACATCCATGGTATTATTTCACTGTAACTAGGCAGAAAACAATATGTACTCAAGCTTTATTACTGAGATTCTTTCTGCATGATAATAATTAATGACAATAATTTTCCTGTGTATGAAAACTGTGATTTTGTTTTCATGTTCCACTAAATAATAATAATAGTAATTGGGAAAAATTATTGGTAAAAGGTACAAAGCTAAAATTGACAAATACACAGATAAAGAGTATCAAATAATATGACTTAATAAACAGGAAATTATTTTGGTTTATTTGACTTTTGATTGAGTTCTTATCTGTATTAATCTATTCAAAAAGGTTTACCTATGAATGTTAAATAAAGTGTGAAGTATTGATGACAAGACTTATTTGCACATTTATTTGTCTAGTACCTGAGACACAGTAGGTTTTATTTTATTTTATTTTATTTATTTATTTTTTTTAATATTCAATATTTTTTATTATGATATTTTGGGGTACAGTTAAGGGTTAGGTTTACAAAATGCTTCGTACAGGTACCCTTGTTGATAAGAGGTGTCTCCCCATCCCCAGACAGATATTTACCACCATTAATCCCATCACCCTCACCCTGCCCTCCCCCATATTTTCCCACCACTGTCAGTTATTTTCTAATGGTAATACGTTGGATGATCAGGGTCTACTATATGAGTGAGAACATGTGATACTCAGTTTTTTGTTTCTGTGAGAAGTCACTCAGTATTATGGACTCTAGTTCCATCCAGGTTGCTGTGAAATTCATGATTTTGTTCTTTTTTATGGCGGCGTAGTATTCCATTGTGTATATGTACCACATTTTTTTAATCCAGTTCTCTTTTGATGGACAGCATGGTTGCTTCCAGGTTCTTGCTATTGTGAACAATGCTGCTATAAACATACATGTGCAGGTATCTTTTTTATAGAGTGATTTGAGTTCTTCAGGGTATATTCCCAGAAGGGGGATCGCGGGGTCATATGGGAGGTTGATATTTAGAGCTTTTAGAAATTGCCACACTGCTTTCCAAAGTCCTTTATCAGTGTAAGGAGGTTTTTGACAGATTCTCTTGGGTTTTCAAGGTATACAATCATG
>CAUYQG010249875.1:0-14830 GCA_963574415.1 Tarsius wallacei
CACGCTACTATGTCTGGCTAATTTTTTGATTTATTGTAGAGATGAGGTCTCGCCAAGTTGTCCAGGCGGGTCTCGAACCCGCGGGCTCAGGCAATCCACTCACCTCAGCCTCCCAAAGCGCGGGATTACAGGCTGAGCCACTGAGCCCGGCTTGGAATAAAGTTTTTTCTCAGAGGTCTTCAGAATGCCTTCTCAAGGCCAAGGGAGTCTTTCTTTCTTTCTCACTTTCGCTCTTCTTTCCCCCTCCTCCCTTTCTTCCGCCCCTACCTCCCTCTCCCTCTCCTTGCTCCCCCGCTCTTGCTCCTTCCTTCCTTTCTTTCCTCTCTCTCTCTCTCCATCTCCTTCCCTCCGTCCCTCCCTCCCTCCCCCACCTTCTCATGGAGTCTCACTATATTGCACACCAGGCTGGAGTGCAGTGTCTGTTCACAGGCATGAGCACACGGCATGCAGCCTTGAACCTTTGGCCTCAAGCGATATTTGGCCTGAGCTCCACATAACATTTGTAATGATTGTTATAAATAGGCTAATAAGACCAGCTCTTCTTTAGGGTTCAGTAATAACCAAAATTCTCACCATCAACTGGCAGGTCTTGTGTCAGGTGTTCAAGCTTCTTTTCCGTGAGGTTCGTGTCCAATTTGCTGGAATCAGTCTTCTCTCCTTATTAAAAGAGAGATATACAAGCTAAACTTAATGTTCATAAAATGTGGGGGAAACAACTGCTGAGGATGATGGCTATAATTTTCATCCAAAAGACCAAATACTAATGCGACACTTACAGGAGTCAATAGCAGAGTCAGAATTAGAGTGTGTTGTTTTGATCCTCATGACAAGCATATCCAGTTTAATATCTTAAAGGTGACTGAATAATATCTCACGGAAGTCCAGCAAGGTGACAATAAATCCAAGGTTTCTAACTAATTCTGCCTGGTTTTTATTAAGTTTATTTTCACAATGAACTTCTAGGTATGTTAAGGGATGCTGGCTCTCCATTCCCATTTTCTTTTAGAAACATTTTATTGAAGTTAAAAGTAGGTACATTTAGATACAGCTGTTAACAAGAGTACGAATGGTGTGTGGATGTGGCAGACACCACCACGATGGTTGCAGTGGTGGTGAAAGAGTGGAGGCGTGACTCCTTTCTGGCTTGCCTCCTTCCGTCTCATTCAACTTATGTCCCTCCACTCTCTGGGACCTTGCTAGCATTCCCCTCCCAATGTCCGATTAGTAGTCTCTACTCCTGAGTAAATGGACTGAGTGTGCTAACTTTTCCTTTACTCTTTGCTGGGCAACCTGGGCTCTGATCATTTCTTCCTCTGTCAAAGTTTGGAAGGTCTCAAGGGAGCATGGGAATTCTTTCCAAGTTACACCCTAAGAAGTGATCTCAAGTGCAGGCTGGTTTATACGAGAAATAGAAGTATGCAGTAGAGTAAGTGTTTGGTGGCAGGACTCACAATTCAATCACTAGACAATAGTACAAATCCCAAGCATGGGGTTTCAGATTCACCAGCCCTTTATCTTGTGCCTCCCTCACCTTTAAGAAACTTTTGAGCATCCAGCAATCTTTTCTGACAGATCTTCCATCTGTAAGAAAAAGCACTCTTCAGATCATAAAGAGCAATGTGGGGTTTTACAGGCAACACAAAGAATTTCAGAAAGACACACCTTATAAATTGCCTTGGACGTTTTCTGACTTACTGACAGATAATGAAATTCTATATAGTGTGGGGAAAGTTTTAGTTTTAGCAATATGGGCAATTAATATTGACAGTCTGCCATGCTGAAATGTATCTCTTCCTTTTCTTCTGTGATATTTCCATCTTCCCCTATTAGCTTGCTCTCTTCTTTTTCTCATTCTGGCTTAAGTTTTAGATCTTTCAGTAGAATCAAAAGTAATAAAGACATAACTGAATGCTGCTGATAGGAATCATGATGACACAATTGATGAGTCTCAAACTAAATGTTAAATGGCATAAGTAATCTTTTAAGACATAATAGGATCATTAAAAATTATGTAACACAGGTTATAGATTATTTTTGGTGAACAACTGGATACAGATGATTTTAGAAGTTCTCATAATTTAGATTTAACAATCAGCCACTCTGGAAGACTACATTTTTGTTTGAAATACTCACCATCAACTGGCTGATAATTTCCCCGTTCTGAGAGTTCTTGATCTGTGAGCTCCAGTCCCATGTTTTCTAGAACTGTTTCCATGTCATTGACATCAACTTCCTCTCCTTTGAACAGGTAGAAATGGTAACACAGAAAACTGAAGAACTTATAATTATTCTAAATAATAATTACATCTTCCTTCAGATTTTTACTATTACTGCTTAATTATTGGCTTCCGCTACTCTATGATAATAAAGTCAAGTGAGTATTATTTGACTATAGTTATGGCAGTCAATTGAAGTGTTTATTTTTTGACTCTAGTAGTAATAGAGAAAACATAACACAGTAAACTGTAACAGATTTTCATAATGTTCTGCTGTGAGAGATTAACAGCAGGTAATAAAACTTTAGTCACTTTTTATTGTACTAACGTATATTTTCAGTAAGTGTCTGATTAATTGGGAAAAATGAGATTATAGGGTCTATAAACAAAATGTGGCATTATGTTTTGATGCTAAAATATTGATAAGTCAAAGTCAAGTTCTAAAAAGTTGGAATACAATCATTTCATGAAAAATAGCTTAATTTGAAAAGGAATAAAAATAGCAGAAACAAATATAAAATATGTGTAAGGAATCAGAATCATATACATTTGGTATTTGTTTATACTTACTTTATAAATAACATATTATTTATTTTATATGGTATCAGCAAATTGCTGGTTAAATATGGGACGAGTACGCTTTCAAGTGTTAGATAGGTTTTCCATTGCCAATTTTTTCACTATTCATGTCTGAAGAGAAATATAAGGCTGAATAAGAATGAACTTGGACCTCTTGTTTAATCAAAAGGCTCCATAAAGCAAGTTCTACAGTTAAACTGTCTGATGTGCTTATGCTTTTAAGAAGTATATATTTTTTTGTCTTTCTTAAATGGGGTGTGTTTTTATTTCTCCTCAGCAGACTTTAAAATATAAATTACTTTCTTACCCAAGCATGTTTTCTTTCCTTCAGATTTTAAAAGGCCCAACTTCAGTCTTCCAATTAACCTTGCCTTTGTCCTTTTTATATAAAGCTGAGTATATTTTTTACTACTTGTTACCATCTCTTAAAAATGTTTAAGAAAAAGTAAAATCAGTTGGCTGGAAGGAAAAAATCAGAATTCTATGTATTTGGTAACTTCTTCCTCACCCGTGACAGCTTCTACTTTGTCCATCAGTGTTTTCAGATCAACTTTCTCATTCGCTGTAAGACAATGTTTAATCAGAAGGACACAGTAACATAGACTCTAAAGCAGGACACACAGGGCAGGAGGCTTCTTGTATTGAAGGTTTATTGCTTAGCAGGAAACCAGTGAAAACAAGTCCAGTTACGTCTGGGCCAAGCTTTCATGTTAAATAATACATTAAAAAATCCTAAGTAACCAATTGAAGAATAAATAATGCAAATTATGAGAATAAATAATGTCTTATATTTAAGAAAATCCAGGCTTTAATTATCGCTATTGCATCATTCTTAGAATAAGCAATGAATACATGCGACTTTTGTTTGCTGGTTGTCTCCTTTTTTTAAATTTCAGATTCAGGGGTGCAAGTGCTTATTTGTTACATGGACACAGTGTACTGGTGGGGACTGGGCTTCAGGTGACCATTCCCCAGATACCATCGTGCCCAGTAGGTAACTTTGGAGTCTGCACTTCCCTCCCCGCCTCCTCCTGCATTAGCTCCTGCACATAAGTGAGAACACGTGGCATTTGGTTTTCTGTTTCCGAGTTAGTTCACTTAGGATAATGTGCTCCAGCTCCCTCCATGTTGCTGCAAAGGGCATGATTTCTTTATTTTTTATGGCTGTGTAGTGTACCATGATATATATTTTTTTTATCCAGTCAATCACTGGTAGGCACTTAGATTGGTTCCATGATTTCCATGATTTTGCTATTGTGAATATCGCTTTATGCATGTATGAGTAAAGGTCTATTTTTAATATAATGATTTATTTTCTGGGTAGATACCTAGTAGTGAGATTGCTGGGTCAAATGGTAGTTCAATTTTTAGTTCTTTGAGAAATAACTGTACTGTTTTCCATAGAAGTTGAACTAGTTTACAGTTCCACCAACAGCATATGAGTGTTCCATTTTCTCTGCATCTGAGTTAACATCTGCTGTTCTTTGACTTTTTTTTTTTTTTTTTTTTTGAGTTGGAGTCTCACTCTGTCGCCCAGACTGGAGCGCAGTGGCCACTCCCGGCCACCGTAGCCTCGACCTGCTGGGCTCTGACGATCCTTCCTCCTCAGCCTTCCAAGGAGCTGGAACTACAGGTGCCCGCTACCACGCCCGGCTAGTTTTTTGATTTATTGTAGAGATGAGGTCTCGCTTGCCCAGGCGGGTCTCGAACCCGCGGGCTCAGGCAATCCACCACCTCAGCCTCCCAAAGGCGCGGGATTACAGGCTGAGCCACCGATCCCGGATGACTTTTTAACAATAGTAAAAGTAACACAGACTCTAAAGCAGGACACATAGGGTACGAGGTTCCTTTTATTGAAAGTTTATTGCTTAGTAGGTAACTAACTGACTGGTGTAAGATGATCTCATTGTGGTTTTTATGTGCATTTCTCTGATGACTAGTGATATTGAGCGTTTTTCTTATTTCTTTGGCCACTTGCATATCTTCTTCTGAGAAGTGTCGATTCATGTCCTTTGCCCATGTTTTGATGGTTTTTATTTAAAGTATTGAGTTAGTTTTTTGAGTTCTTTGTAGATTCTGGCTATTTGTCCTTTGTCTGAGGAATAATTTGCAAATATTTTCTCCCATTCTGTAGTGTTTCTGCTCATTCTGTTGATTATTATTATTATTGCTGTGTAGAAGCTTTTTAGTTTAATTAAATCCCATTTGTCTATTTTTGCTTTTGTCACATTTGCTTTTCATCTTGTGCCTTCATCATAAATACTTTGCCTCAGCCAATGTCCAGAAGAGTTTTTCCTAGGTTTTCTTCTAGGATTTTTAAAGTTTCCGCTCTTATGTTTAAGACTTTCATCCATCTTGAGTTAATTTTTGTATATGGTGAGATGTAGAGTCCCAGTTTTATTCTTCTGCATACAGCAGCCAATTTTCCAGCAACATTAATTGAATAGGGTGTCCTTTCCCCATTGTTTGTTTTTGTTGGCTATGTTGAAGAGCAGCTGGTTGCAGGCATGTGGCTTTGTTTCTCGTTTCTCTATTCTGTTCCATTGGTCCATGCGCCTGCTCTTGTCCCAATACCATGCTGTTTTGGTTTCTATAGCCTTGGGCTATATCTTGAAGTCAGGCAATGCGATGTCTCCACATTTGTTCTTATTTTATTTTATTTAAGACTGGTTTAGCTGTTTAGTTTCTTTTAAATTTCCATATAAACTTTAGGGTTGTTTCTCCTAGTTCTGTGAGAAATGATGCTGGTATTTTTGCTACAGTCTTACTGTGTTTTTATGCCCACTGCCCAGAAAAACAGACTGATGCAGCTGTTACAATAGAAAAAGAGTTTAAGTCGGGCTCGGTGGCTCAGCCTGTAATCCCGCGCCTTTGGGAGGCTGAGGTGAGTGGATTGCCTGAGCCCGCGGGTTCGAGACCCGCCTGGGCAAGCGAGACCTCATCTCTACAATAAATCAAAAAAAATCAGCCGGGCGTGGTAGCGCGCACCTGTAGTTCCAGCTACTTGGAAGGCTGAGGCGGAAGGATCGCTGGAGCCCAGCAGGTCGAGGCTGCGGTGGCCGGGAGCGGTCACTGCACTCCAGTCTGGGAGACAGAGTGAGACTCCAACTCAAAAAAAAAAAAAAGAAAAAGAAAAAGAGTTTAATATTGCAAAGCAGCTGAGCAAGGAGAATGGGAGATATTTCTCAAATCTGCCCCCTCAAGAATTCATAGACTAAGGTTTTAAAAGGGAATTTGGAGGGCAGGGGTCTAGAGATTGCTGGTTAGTTGGCGATGGTGTCATGGGGAATGTCAAAACTGTCTTGCAAGGCCAGTTCCTGGGAAGGAACGTCACAGGACCTATAAAACCAGTTTCTTGGTATGTGTTCTGGGTTCAGGTGGGACTTCAGGTCCATCAGACTGACAGTCTGGAAAACATCTCAAACACGGTTCTTAAGTTTTATAATAAAGAGGCTATCTATAGAGCAAGTCCTGTGGCTACCGGCTACTGACTCTGGGGCAGTGAGCCACTATAGAAGCATGTGGGAAGTGGGGTCCCTGGAGATGAGAAGGTCCCTTTTCATGCCCTTCAGGCAGTCACACCTTGGGATGTCATCAAGGAGATCTGTGCCATCTCAGGCTCATTGTTAAAGGAAAAATATGTCTATCAGCTCTGTGGACACCATCCCTCTCCCCAAGGGTCACTTTATTGGATTGACGTGAACTTAGAAACAACAGATTTGTTCATTTCTAACCACAGCTGCACATTTGCAGGACTCAGATCTCTTCTACCTGTGGCCCTATACTAATTTATGTAGGTGGTTTCATTTTGATAGGGATTGCGTTGTTAGGCAGTGTGGCCACTTTAATGATATTGACTCTTCTGATTCTTGAAGATGAAATGGGATGTTCTTTCATTTGTGGTATCTACAATTTCTCTTATCAGTGTTTTGTAGATCTCTTTGTAGAGATGTATTGCCTCTTTGGTTAAATGTATTCTTAGGGATTTATTTGTGTGTGTGTGTGTCTGTATCTATTGTAAATGTGACTGTGCTCTTGTTTTTGTTCTTGGCTTAAGCGTTACTGGTGTATAGAAATACTACTGATTTTTGTACATTTATTTTGCAGCCTGAAACTTTACTAGGTCTAGGAGTCTCAGAGAGTCTTTAGGGTTTTCTAAGTATATAATTATGTCATCAGTGAACAGGGGTAGTTTGACTTTCTTCTTTCTGATTTGGATGCCTTTTATTTCTTTCTCTTGCTTTATTGCTCTTGCTAGGGCTTCCAGTACAATGTTGAACAGGAGTGGTAAATGATGACTTTTGAAAGAGTGTCAGAGTATGATTTTTCTTGCAAAATTACATTTTTGCATACTACAGCATCCTTTTGAACTTTGAAACTAGACATTTATAAAAAGTAACTTTTGCTATTGTGAATAGTGCTGCAATGAACATATGCGTACAAGTATCTTTCTTGTATACCGATTTTTTTTTCTTTGGGTAGATCCTTAGTAATAGGATTGCTGAGTCAAATGGTATTTTAATTTTCAGTTGTTTGAGAAATCTCTATACTGCTTTCATAAAGGTTGAACTAGTTTATAGTCCCACCAACACAGAATGAGAGATACCTTCTTTTCTCCAGAGCTGCACCAATGTTCTTTGACTTTTTAATAATAGCCATTCTGACTGGTATAAGGTG
The DNA here is from genome assembly GCA_963574415.1 of Tarsius wallacei. Taxonomy (NCBI): domain Eukaryota; kingdom Metazoa; phylum Chordata; class Mammalia; order Primates; family Tarsiidae; genus Tarsius; species Tarsius wallacei. The sequence continues at coordinate 7,473 of CAUYQG010249875.1, forward strand.
GTATCTCATTGCAGCTTTAATTTGCATTTCTCTGGTGATTAGTGATGGTGAACATTTTTTCATGTTTGACTGTCTTCTTTTAAGATGAGTAAATTCATGTCCTTTGTCTACATGTCTGCCTGTCTATCTATCTATCTTCATGTTGAATTGTTTGGAACCAGCCTAAGTGTCCACTAATGACTGGCAAGATAAAGGAAATGTGGTATATACACACCATGGAATAACATAGCCATAAAAAGAATGCGATCATGTCCTTTGCAGCAGCATGCATGGAGCTAGAGTATGTTATGGTAAGTGAACTGGCTCAGAAACAGAAAACCAAACACTGCATGCTCTCACTCATCTGTGGGAGCTAAATGGCCACAAGGATGGAAATAAGAGACACTGGGGACACCAATAAGGGGGGAGGCAGGAGGGGAGGCAGGCAAAGTGTCCACTCTCTGGGGAATGAGCCACTGACGCCCAGCCCTCACCACCACACAGTGTATCCATGCCACGAACATGCACGGGGCTCTGGGGTTACGATGAGCTCCAGGTCTGGCTGAGGCGGCGTCCCCTGCACGGCTGGAGAGAGCTCAGCCTCCGTAGCAGGCTCTGGAGTCACGGCCAGCTCCACGTCCCAAGGCTGAGCTGCGCCTCGAGTCAGGTTTGCAAGCCGGCTCTGAACCCGGCCAGGCTGCTTGAAGGCACTGCGGCCGTCTGGGCTGCTGCCTGCTCAGCCTCCACCACGGGTGCTGGGGTGCGGGGAGCCCCAGGCTGAGCCTTGACGCCGGACGACGGTGGGTGCCCAGCTGGACCCTGACCCGGTGTGGAAGCCGCCGCCGCACGACGCGCTGCAGGCTGAGCCGCAGCCTCCGTGGCAGCCTCGGGCGGCGAGCTCCCGGGCCTCGGTCGGCTCCTCGGGGCCCCCGGAGGCGGCGCGGGGCCTCCAGCGGGGCTGGCATGGGCTCGGCGTCGCCGCCTGCCCCCGAAGTCGCCGCCAGCGCCACGTCCGCAGCTTCGCGGTGACGCCGGCACGTCCGAGGGCCGGGCTTCGCTCCGGTCGGGAAGCAGCACGTTGCCTCCGGGCGCGCCGGCGGCGAGTCTCGGCCTCCCCGGGGGACTGCGGAGGCCCGGCCGGGCCCCTCTGCGGGCTGAAGAGGACGGGGCCTCTCGGGGCCTCCGGCAGGAGGGAGGAAGTCCAGCTTGCTGGCGGGGCCCTGGAGCCGGCCCGCATTCTGGAGCCCAGAGGGAGGCTGCCGGGAGGAAGGGCGTCCTGCTTCCGTCCAGATAACCGTCCTGCAGACTGCGTGCTTGAGATGCAAACTGGTGCGGTGTTCCAGCCGCTACCTTGGCAAGTCTCCGAGGCTGAGCCGATCTTTCCTCAGGTTCTTCGACAAACTCTGCTGCTGTTGAACTCTGGACTGCCCAAGAAGGGGCTTCATCTTTATTCCCAGGGTCTGTGGTCTGCAGCCCGACCCAGACCCAAGTCTTTAATCTTATTTTTGCGTGGAGGAGGCAGAGCTCATATGGGAACAGCCTCTGGGAGTCTTTCCTGCCGAGTCAGCTGGTTCAGATCTTGAAGCACAACAGCAACCTGATCTGGCTCTGAGGGCGAGGGACCCATGGCTCCAGTCCATGAAGCAGAGGATCCCGGGTCGTCAGAGTTTGCCGGGTCAGCTGGGGGTGAAAGCACACAGGGTGGTGCGGGTGGGAGATCGGAGGGATGCAATGAGCCCCAGGCGGCCGACGCTGGGTGGAATCCGGGCCTGGGCCCCCTCCCAAGGCTGAGCCACCAGGATCAGCAGCCACAAGGGCTGCCACTGAGGGGCGGCAGGGCCAAAAGGCCCAGCGGTGACATATGTGAAGGTTGTGGGGCACCATACCCCAAAACAGTGGGGTGCCAGCATAGCGCCCTGAGCAGGAGCCGAGACTTTGAGGCAGCCCCAACCCTAATGGCAGCCCGAGCCACAATGGCAGCCCAGCCGCACTTGCGCCCTTGGCAACCATGTGCCCCGCCTGCCCTTTACTTGACAACTTTATTTGGCACGGTGCAGACGGGCTCTGCATCCCCAGGGCGAGCCTCTTTCCACAGTCAGGCCCAAGCCTCCCTGCCTCTTGTCCCCGTCGCAGGCCAGGATTTTGCCTGCAGACCCAGGTGGCCCCAGGACTCCAGCCACCCGCTGGGGTGGTGGGGGGTGGGGAGGACGGCAGAGCTTCCCAAGGAAGCCACAGGGCCTCATCTCCGGACAGTCAGGAGGGCTAGTCCAGTTCTGGCCGCTTGAGCTCTTCCTCCTCCAAGCTGAAACCTGAGAGATGCTCTTTCTCCTCCTGGCCATGCTGCTCCCAAGAAAAGCAACTGACCTGCAAAATAAGCACCAGGTAGGGCAGCATGAGGACACATGTGACCGTTATTTACTCCAACACGTTGCCATTTTCACTAAACTTGCAGCATCCTTGGCTCCATGACTGATCACTAATTCACCACTGTTAGGTAGGGGCTGCCAGGGAATCAGTGAAGGTGCCAACATTTCCTTGGGCGGGGTGGTTTGAGGCTGGGCAGTTCAGTCTGGGAAAGGCTTTGATCCAAGCGGCCAGCCCTTTATGCCAGCCTGGGGCGGGGGGTAGAACTGTAGTCCCACCAGGCCTCAACACAGCCGTGACCCTCAAAATGACAGCCTACTTTTCAGAGGTCGACTCTGTGTGTACACATGAAAAAGGTGCTTAGGCTCCTGACGCCAGCATGGTAGATACTTTCCGTGAAACGCGACAAGAACTGGAAGCCAGCTGCAGCCCTCACAGCCCTTTTCTGGTTTACAAGGACTTGTATGTTGGTTGCCACAACCACTAGCGTGCCGACTCCAAGAAGGGGCTTCATCTTTACTCCCAGGGCCTGGAAAAGGTGCCTGCGTAGTCACGGCCTTGCCAAGACTCACCTCACCAAGGGATGGAGCTGTGGCCACAATTTGATTTCTGAAAACAGTGCTGACTTCCTTTTCACATTTCACAGGAAGCTAGCCTTTTTTTTTTTGAGTCGGAGTCTCACCCTGTCACCCAGGCTGGAGTGCAGTGGCATGCTCACGGCCACCGCAGCCTTGACCTGCTGGACTCTAGCTTCCCAGTCGGGCACTGTGGCTCACACCTGTCATCCCAGCACTTTGGGAGGTAGAGGAGAGAGAATTGCCTGAGCCCAGGGGTTGAAGACCAACCTGGACAACTTGGCGAGGCCTCACCTCTACAATAAATTTAAAAAACTTAAATTTAAAAAAACTTAAATTCCACTTTGCCTTCCAAGTAGCTGGAAATACAGGTGTGTGCCACCATGCCCAGCCAAGTTTTGGATTTACCGTAGAGACAAGGTCTCGCCATGTTGCCCAGGCTGGTCTCAAATCCGTGGGCTCAGGCAATCCTATCGCCTCTGCCTCCCAAAGTGCTGGGATTACAGGCGTGAACCACCACACTCAGCCCAGTTTAAAATCTTTTTTTTTTTTTTGAGTCAGGGTCTCACTCTGTCACCCAGGCTGGAGTGCAGTGGAACACTCACAGCCATCACAGCCTTGACCTGCTGGGTTCAGGCGATTCTTCTGCTTCAGCCTTCCAAGTAGCTGGAACTATAGGTGCATGCCACCACACCTGGCTAAGTATTTTAAATTTATTGTAGAGATGAGGCCTTGCCAAGTTGCCCAGGTTGGTCTTCAACCCTGGGCTCAGGCAATCTTCTCGCCTCTGCCTCCCAAAGTGCTGGGATGACAGGCGTAAGCCATAGTGCCCGACTGGGAAGCTAGAGTCCAGCAGGTCAAGGCTGCGGTGGCCGTGAGCATGCCACTGCACTCCAGCCTGATTAACAGGATGAGACTCTGTGGTGCCCGGCTGGGAAGCTAGATGTAAGGTCTAACGTTTCCCTGATGGGTTTTTATTTAAACTCGATTGAAATAAATTATTTTATATGGAAAAAACTGCAAATACTTTTTCAGAACCCAACTATGTCCTCACCCTTCTTCAAAACAAAACACTTTGCAACTTCGAGGGGAGTTAAATCTTAAAAAAAAATCTAGCCCCAAATTAAGTTCCCACTGAAACAAAACACATTTTTGCTCCTTAAAAAAAAAAAAACCTGCCAGGCTCAGTGGCTCAGCCTGTAATCCCATACTTTGGGAGGCTGAGGTGAGTGGATTGCCTGAGCCTGTGGGTTCGAGACCCACCTGGGCAACTTGACAAGACCTCATCTCTACAATAAATCAAAAAACTAGCTGGGCGTGGTAGTGCGTGCCTGTAGTTCCAGCTACTTGGAAGGCTGAGGCGGAAGGATCGCTGGAGCCCAGCAGGTCGAGGTTGCAGTGGCTGGGAGCAGCCACTGCACTCTAGTCTGGGTGACAGAGTGAGATTCCAACTAAAAAAAAAAACAAAAACAAAAAAATCGTGCCTGCAGTAAATAATGACTATTTTCTTTTGCAGGTTAATTGAGCAACTTAACCCCTAATTAAGGGTTAAGTTGTGTGTTGCCGGCCGTGTGAGGAAGAACTTGCAAAACACGTCCCTGGGCGATTTTGTCACTGTGTGAACACCATGGAGTGGGCTGCACACACCTAGACAGTGCAGCCTTCCACACGCTATATGGCGCCACCTGTTGTTCCCAGGCGTCACTGTACTGAATGCTATAAACAGTTGGGACATGATGGAAATATCTGTTTATCAAAACACAGAAAAGGTACAATCAAAGTACGGTATAAAAGATTTTTAAATGGTATACCTGGATAGGGTTCCATTACACTCATGTGGGACCACCATCGATCAAAATGTTATGTGGCTCGTGACTGTAGTTGATTTGCAGGATGTTGAGATCTAGATAATAAGCCACCATTGGAAAGGCCTCATGGTTTCTGAAAGCTGCAGCACGACCATCCAGAGACCATAGTTACTTCTCCCTACACCCCTGGGATCCTGTCTGAGGGCAGCTCTGAGAAGTCCTGTGTTCAAGCAGCTCTGCATCCCTGACCCCGGTGGGCAAGACACCTCCTTCCTGTGTCCTCAACTATAGTAGTGCTCTAACTATAGTAGTGCTCTATAGTAGTGTTCTCAGCTCTGCTCTCCAAAGTTCAAATGAGGGGTCAGAGCGAGGGCCAGGATTTCAGGAGGGCCCCAGCAATATCCTGCGCTCAAGAGCAGCATCAGGGGGTCACATTTTCCATAGAAAGACATGTGCAAATGCCCCAGGTTCTGTTGGTCATTTTGAACTATGGCTACACTGGCCACATTGCCCTGGAGCCTCCATCTCCACACACCTGAAGCGTGGGGCTCTTCCTCATTCCTGACATCTGCAATCTCTTCCCTGTGTCTGTACTCCACAGTGATTCTATCACTTTCTGAAATAAAGGTAGCACGATCATCAACTCAGAATCCTTCTCGTTCACAGTTTCCTATGTGTAATGGTAGCAGCCCATCATGAGACAGTTTTTGATTTCTACGAGCAGAAAATAAAAGTGTTTTTCTAGAAGTTTCCTCATCTCACATTTCAGGGCTTTTTTGGTGTTTGCTTGTTTTTTGAGTCAGGATCTCACTCTGTCCCCCAGGACGGAGCACAGTAGTACAGTCACAGCTCACTGCAGTCTCAAACTCCTGTGCTCAACTGATCTTCCCACCTCAGCCTTTCCAAGTAGCTGGAACTACAGGTGTGCACCAACATGTCCAGCTCGCTGTGTTGCCCAGGCTCATTTTGAACTCCTGGGCTCAAGCAGTCCTCCCACCTCAGCCTCCCAAAGTGCTGGGACTACAGGTATGAGACACCCTGTCTGGCCACATTTCAGTTTTTAACATAATGACTTGCTTAATGTTCACTTATAATAAGATTAAACAGTATGGCATGGGGGGGGCGGTTAAAGGGAGTCCAAACCTGGGATAAAGACTCCTGGGCTAGTAGGTACTTCAGATTAGAAGAAACATGAACAAGTGTCTACTCCTGGGAACCCAAATCCCACCAGATACAATGAACAATGCTCAGAAAGAGAGCATTTGAACATGTTATTGGCCTAAATGGGCTTGCAGAGCTTATAGACAATACAACTTCCTTCAAGGCAAATGAGAGCCACGAGGTTTTTTGTTTAAGACGTTTGGAATCATAATAATTATACTAATAGTGTGGTTACAACAAATATACTTATTTTCAGCTGGGCATGGTGGCTCACACCTATAATCCCAGCACTTTGGGAGGCTGAGGAGAGAGGATTGCCTGAGTCCAAGGGTGCAACCAGCCTGGGTAACTTGGCGAGACCTCGTCTTTACGATAAAAAAAAAAAAAAAAATAGCTGGGTGTGGTGGTACATGCCCGTGGAAGGCTGAGGTAGAAGGATCCCCTGAGCTCAGCAGGCCAAAGCTACAGTGACCATAAGCGTCCACTGCACTCCAGCCCTGGTGACAGAGTGAGACTCTGATGCTGTGGGCATCTCCTGGCAGGGCCCGTGTCTACTGCCTCCAACTCGCTGGACAGGCCCTGACAGACCAGAAGGGAGATCAGGCCAGGGGTGGGCACAGGTCTCATGCCTCCTGCAGATTTCAAACTGACCAATTGAGGCACACTCTGACAGATCCCACCTTCCTGGGCATCCAGGGCCAGAAGCTCATGCTGAAAGGTTTGGAGGTAGTGCAGGCAGTCTGGCTCCTCCCTGGGCATCACCTCGGGAGCCAGCTCCACTCCACTCGCCACAGCCCCGCCTGACTTAAAGTCCTAAGCCCAAGGGCCGTGGATTCACCTGGCTACCCTTTCTAGGTATCCATATTGATTCTTTTTCTGCTCAAGCCCTTCCATGAGTAGGAAAAGGACTGCATGTGCACACAAGCATCATTTAAATCTTTAGATGATGATTTTGCTGGGGTAACTGAAGGCACCAGAGACACGTATTTGAAGGACTCGTTTAGCACAAAGCAAGTTCTCCACCAAAACTGAAAAAACAGTTTCCCTCATCCTCCTAAGCTTCTTGGCAAGAGGTCAGCCCTATAATCTTTTTTTTTTGGATGGGAAAATACAGTTTATTTAGAAAGTAAATTTGAGAGAGAGAGAGAGAGAGAGAGAGAGAGAGAGAGGAGATTCACCTCCCCAAAGTAGGAGAGGGGGGTCAAAGCTTAAGGAAACATAGTGGCAGCCACAGCTCAAAGAGCACATGGCCACACCAGAATTTAGTAAAGCAATGGCCAGCTCTAACATCTTAAATGTAAAGGTTCTGTAAGGTGTTGCCAGGTAAAAACCTGTATCGTAAGGCAGAAAAACTCTACCCAGGACTCCCATAGCTTAGCAAGAGGAGGGCCTGGTAAGTATCCGAAAAGATGAATTTTAGAAGCAAGAAAAAAGAGAGCTCACTGCTGCCCCAAACTCCTGGGCTCAGGTG
>CAUYQG010249876.1:0-50406 GCA_963574415.1 Tarsius wallacei
AACGGGTATGGTGGTGCTTGCCTATAGTCCCATCTGCCCGTGATTATGCCACTGCACTGCAGCCTGGTCGACAGAGTGAGACCTCCCCCAACTCAAAAGAAATGAAAAAAATATTGCAGCAAGCCAGGCTCGGTGGCTCAGCCTGTAATCCCGCGCCTTTGGGAGGCCGAGGTGAGTGGATTGCCTAAGCCCGCGGGTTCGAGACCCACCTGGGCAAGCGAGACCTCATGTCTACAATAAATCAAAAAATTAGCTGGGCGTGGTAGCGCGCGCCTGTAGTTCCAGCTATTTGGAAGGCTGAGGCAGAAGGATCGCCGGAACCCAGCAGGTCGAGGCTGCGGTGGCCGGGAGCGGCCACTGCACTCCAGTCTGGGTGACAGAGTGAGACTCCAACTCAAAAAAAAAAAAGATATTGCAGCATTGTATGCAACTGCAAGTAGAGATAGTTTGTTACATATTTGTATGCCCCCTAGCATCTACACAGTTCCTTGCATATAGTGGATAATAGGTTTTTATTAAATTAAGTTGGATAAACAAGTCAAGATCATAGGTGGCAGAACTGAAAGAAAGTACTGGAGTGGAATTTCAGAGGATTCAATTTCAAAATAAAATGAGATAAGGAGAACAAGCAGTTGGAAAATATTGAGGAACTTGGAGTTGCTATTTTGTAGGTGCCTATCTGTATACCTTACCCATCTCATCCTCTTACCCATTCTGGCATTCTCAGTGGAGTTTCTGGGGTAATATTGTGAAGTCAGTTTTTAGATCCCTGGAGCACTTTATTGACTGTGGAACAACAACCTCCATTACAGGGTTGCAGCTGGATGGGAAAATAGTATGATGTCCAAGCATTGTCATAGGAATATGCTTTTATGTGGTTAAAATCAAAGTATATCTTATAAATATCTACTATTTAAAAAAATCTACAATCTATAATATGTAGTTTCAATGACTCAATGATGCTGTTTTCAAATACCTACATATGGAATGCCTATTTGTGTCAACTGTGGTTCTAAGTGTTAATGTGTAAAACTCATTGAATCTAAGCTGTAATTCTACAAATTGAGATTACTAGTCCCATTTTACTGAAAAAGGCTAAATAATTTATCCAAAAATCATGCATCCAGTGAAAAATCTAAGTATACTGGCTCCAAAACTCAATGCTTTGAAGTTCCACACTAGTCTACATCCAACCAGAGAAGACAATTTTGAAGAAGCAACAAGAGCATACATGCTTCATATTAGCATTTACCCACCTGGAATGACTGCCTTCAGTTCTGCTCACATTCGGTCTACTAGAATTTTTCACAGGACCATGTTGTGCCTAGAGAAACTGAGAAGTATTGTTTGTGGAAGGGCAGTCTTGAGGGCTACTCTTTCTAGAAGGAAGAAGGAGGAAATGTATTTTAAAGCCCTGTTATAATCTGTTCCTCTGGCACTTCACGGATTTGTGCATACCATTTTTCCACTCATTGAATACACTCACTTCCTCCCCATGGATAATCCAAAGTCCCAGCAAATTAGTACATTCAGCTCAGAATCCAGGTTCTCTGGGTCATATATAATTCTACCAGGTAGGATTTTTTCTAATGTAAGTATTTATAAGACAGCAGAATAGCAGTGATTTTCTTCACCTTATTTTCATTGCTGCCCAAACATGTAATATACAGTGGTCACATCTGCTGGATAAGTACAATAATAACTGCCATTTGGAAGAAGAGTGAGAAATACAGGACAGCCACTGATCCATGGTATTCATCACATTCCATTAGACAGGAAGTACAAAGACCTCCTACCCTTGCATAAAGTTAAAGTCCATCTGACTACTCCTGGTAGTGTTCTGTGGGAATAACTCTCTTGTTTATGACACTTTCTGACACATCTGAAGGGCTGTGCTTGGGGCTAAACAGCTTGTATAGCTTATTGTTACTGGCACAGGTTTGGAGCCCAAAAGTTGCTTCAGGGATGAAACAATTACATTTCTGCAGACTAGGTTTGTGGTTTCTTTAGTAACACAAACAACAATGCCCAGGTGACTTGTAGTTATTTCTTCCAGTGAATTTCTTGTGCAAGCAATTCCAGTCCTAAAATTTAGTCAAGAAATTTTTCTAAAGTCTGACATCTTTTATGTATTTATTAGGTTCTGAATTTAGCTCATCCTCATCTCCCTCATCTCAATGGTGGCTTACTTGAAGACTTTGCTGAGTACAGAAAATTTAGTGTTATAATAAGTAGTAGACACTATTCATTTTTAAATTGTCCATGTTACCTGTGGCAGAGGTTGTTAGCTTCCCACTTAAGTTCTGTCCTCTCATTCCATTGTGAAGTTTTCTTTTGGAAAAAACTGCTTAGCTAGGGACTACGTTTCTCAGACCTTCTTTGTGTCTGTGTATGATTATATGACTAGTTCCCACTGATAGAAAATAAGTGAAAGTAATTTGTGTCACTTCAAGGCTGAGGTTATGACTTGAGTGTGCCCTCTCCATACTTCCTCCCTCCATCTAGCAGCTATAAGCCCAGTCATTGTGCTAGATGACCTTGAAAGTCAAGTTTTGAAGAAGGCAAAGTCTCAGCTCCTTCCCCATTACTAGTAATACCTCACTTTGTCTGTTATTTGAGTAAGAAATAACTTCATTCTTCCAAGACACAGAGTTTTGAGATTTTTCATTAAGACATTTTATGTCACTAGGACTAATACAGAATCTTTCTGTATTTTGAGTGTTTCCCAGGTTAAAACTTCTGTTGGGGAGCAGATTAAGTCTGAAGAGGCCAGCTATTTGACACATTGGTATGAGTGCATAACCCACATTCTTTTAATGAGACTCATGTACCTTCGATCTAGATGTGGGAGCCATGGTGAAAATTAGGTAACGTGGATGATAGTAGTTGAGCATAACACTGAGATTTCTGGAAATTTTGTGAGCTGTGCAGTACACATTCAATGAATTAATTCCTAGTTGATTATTGTGGCTTGCAGTTCAGAGCCATGACTAATATTCTAGAGGCAATGATTGAGACAAGCCTAAAATAATGATCCACCAATTATACGTAGGCAAAGTACCAGGAGTGACTTTTAAAGGCATTTTTGAGTGTATGAAATTTACTTCTTAAAATTTTCATGAGCTCAAAAGTGCAAAACTTTTTAGAATTAGAAAAACGTATTTGAACTTGTTAATTGGAAATGCAATCAGCTGTCATTTGAAATGGTGTTGCTACCAAAAGAATCAGTTCTCAATGCATCATTATTTGCTTTATTTCCTAGCAGCTGAAATGAAAAACTAGTTCTTTTCTATTATTTTTAGACCATATTAGCTAGAAAATGGCTCTAAAACCTGCGTACTTTCTCAAGAATATGTCTCTTATCACATATTTCAGTATTCTGAGTTAACGTGTAAGTAAACATCGATTTAAATCAGTGATTTGATAACCACTATCGCACAGCCTGTGTGTCATGTGAAGTAGAACAGTAGTCTAGTAGATTTAAGAAAAGACCTACAGTTCTTTTTTTTTTTCGATCAGAGAAAAACATTATCATAGATGATCATTATCACCTTTAATGATGGCATTCAGAAATGAGATGCCCACATTGTAAGCTGTCATTTCCTCTCCTCTTTCCTGTCATCTCAAAATCATATTGACAAGCTAAAGGGATATCTAAAATGAGCAACATTTTACTTTTCACAGGGATCTTAGAAGCTCTAATTTCCTCTCAAAACATTTAGCTTTCACAATGCCTGGTTATGAAACGGATTATTTCAGGGGATTACAATGTATGTTATTATCCTTTTTACTATTTAATCTTTCATAATTCTGAGCCTATATAAATAATATTCCAGGCCGGGCTCAGTGGCTCAGCCTGTAATCCCAGCACTTTGGGAGGCCGAGGTGAGTGAATTGCTGAGCCTGCGGGTTCGAGACCCACCTGGGCAACTTGGCGAGACCTCATCTCTACGATAAATCAAAAATTAGCTGGGCGTGGAAGTGCGTGCCTGTAGTTCCAGCTACTTGGAAGGCTGAGGCGGAAGGATCACCTGAGCCCAGCAGGTGGAGGCTGCGGTGGCCGGGAGCGGCCACTGCACTCCAGTCTGGGCGACAGAGTGAGACTCCAACTCAAAAACAAATAAATAAATAAATAAAATAATAATAATAATAATAATATTCCACTTAAATGCCACAATGAAATTTTACAAGTTAATTAGGAATCTCATTGAAAAAATCATATTATTTTTACCATAATATTGATAGCTTAATTTGTTATAATCAAGGGATATTACCTAATAGTAAATATCTCAGAAAATTTCCCAGAGATTATTCATATTTTTAAATATAATGATCTAAGGTTATAAACAATACTAAAATGTAATGGTCTGGCTTATACTTTAAACTATAACCTTTTAGTTTTTTTTCTTTTTAAAAGAAATACATAAATTGTGTAGAACACAATAATGTATATCACACTTACTTTCAATTAGCAATCATAGTAAAAATAAAGAAATCCTAGATGAATACAATCTGTAAACAATTTGGAAATCTAATTTAAACACAACTTTTAAATTTGGGTTTCAGTAAGTCATTTATCAAATTGATTACTGACCACTTTTAACTCATGGAATTGTAACTCATGATGTAACTAATCTCACTTCTTTCATTTCCTCTGTATATTTGTATCAGTCTTGGTCCAATCCGGAGAAAGAAAAAAAAAAAAAACACAGTATTTTGAACAGGGAGAGTTTATTATTTTAATTAAAAAAGTATTAGCTATAATAGGGATTGAAGTAACAGAGAGGTGGCTAGAAAAACTGAGAACTAAAGAATAGATGAATATACAATATGGCATTATATAATCTAATATATAACAACTAACCGTAGGGCTGAGATGCAGTGCCCAAGAGAAGGGCTTCTAATCCCCCAATATCCTTGGGCTGAGATCTAAACCTTCTTATAGAGGACATGGTCATAGCCAACCAAAGCAGAGAAGTCATCATGTTGCCACATTCCTGAGATGTGCTGGAAATGCACTCTTTGGGATTCCACGTGTCTCACTGGAAGCTCTCCACTACAGAATTGCCCAGGGGTTACTGCTGGTACAGTCAGCAGAGAATTTGAGAGCCCTCCAGGAGCCCGGGTCTGTTGAAGCAACCCATGCTTCAGGAGCATGGGGAAACTGTGGGGAAAATGCAGCATTGTGGGAGCTGAGTTCTGGAGAATTCACAGGCACTGCAGGAGGCCTACCCCCGCCTGTGAGCAAACAAACCAGAATCAGGAGACAAAAATCTCTTTTCTCATTTAAAGTCTGTCTTGTATCATCTGCTGACAAAGCTTGAAATGGTGCCAGCTGGTTAAGTATTTAAAGGGCCCAGATTTGTTTTCATAGAGCAAGGTAGAAGGATGCATCTGGAGTGAGAGGCAATAAATGTATAAACTACCACAACATGGTACTGAACGTAGGATATAATTTCTTTAGATTTTTAGGCATTACTAAGACCTTAACATGGAGAGTCAGATATTATAGAGAAATAGTTGAAAGAGAACTGATGTGTCTATAGCATGCTTGCTTAATTTTAGTGCAACTACAAGAAGATAAAAACAAAAAGAGGGGTTATTTTATAACACTGGCTCTCATTTCTGCAAATGCAAATTGAAAGAATTAAAGTAAATTTACCATTTCAATTACATTGACTTTGTCAGTAAATGGTTGTTGGGGAAGTGCTATATTTAAACTTACTGTTTTATGTAAATGTGATTAGTCATTTAAAATGAATAAATCATTTTGTAATATAGCAACTAATAAGAAAGAAATTTCACAATCAAGGAAGATCTTAGTTGTATATATTTTTTGACATATCCTAATTGATCAAATTATCTTAGCTGACAAATAAACCTGATTCTCAGAAAAATTCTTCATGATTTCTGTAGCTTCTCAATTTTATAAAAGTACAAATACATTTGGGGGCATAAGTCATATAAATTGAGAATTTTCTCAAGAGTTATATGTCTATGCATGTTCAAGGAGAGGGACTTGTGCAGCATAAAATTATCATCCAATTCATCAGCATTTATTTTTCTTCATTGGGTCTAAGGTATGCATGTAAAACTTTGTAAAGCATTTTCATAGAGTAATTGAGGATTTAATTAGAACAAGTATAAATTAATTACATTTAAAATCAATACAGTTAGACTAAGAAGTTATTTTCTGATTATTGCAAAATGATAAAGGCTGTGAAGCTTACACAAGCTTGTTGAATCTGTACTTGAATTACTTCAGATCAAAGAAATTTAAAGAAAACAGCTTACTATGGTGTTATTCTAGTTATGTTTAACCTTTAAATTATAATTTAACAGGATTGGCTATTGTTAAATAAATTAATATGAAGGTTAAAAATTATGCTACTCTATGGTAACAGTCCAAGAAAAATAACAATCTTATATGACCAAAACAGTAAGTCATTGAATGAAAATACAAGGAGCAAATAATAGAAAGCACAGTTTCCTTTAGTGGCACATAAATTTTCTGTCAAGGTAAATTTTCTGTTATTGGTGAGGAAATAAAATGCATAACCTTTGGACACTTGGTAAAAATGTAGAGGTTTTCTGTGTGTCATTTATATGTCTAAAAGTTTTGCATTATTTCTGAAATACTTCTGTTGGTGTTACTTTGTACTTCTGTGTTGTTTTCCACATTAAAAATAAAAAGAATATGTTGAGGGCATACAAAATGCATCTCCCATTTGAATATTGCTATAGATAAGTAGAAATATGTGTCTGTAATGTTTTGTGATTTTTTTCTTTTATATTATTTTTATAGAGCATAATTACTATTTTTAAGTTGGTTTTTCTTTTCTTTCTTTTTTTTTAGCTTCACCATGGGTTGATAATAGTAGAACTCCAAACAAGATTGACCTTTATGATGTACGCAGAAGACCATGGTAAGAATTTTTTAGCTAGCCATGGAAAGATGAAATAGACAAAAGAAAGTTCTATATATATTTTTAAATGTTGGAGGAAATCTTTTCATTTTTCAGATAAATATTATCTATGTATTTAAAGTGGTATGATTTTTAAAATTAGTAAATAAACTGACAGGCAGATGAAAATGATTTTAACTGGGTAATGCTGATTAATATTGTTGAACTAACTTATCACATTCATTACAAATGGGCTACTTTAAGTTTTATATTCAATCTCAGCACTCTTAGCTGGTGGGGATTTCTACTGAAAGGTTCCCAGTTTGCTTGGAGTAGAGCTCTAACAGAGAAATGAGATAAATTAGGAGATAGTTTGCCTCTGGCAGTGAACTAATGAGAACTGGCCCCAAGGTAAGAGCTGCCCCTAGTTATATTCATATAGCTTAGGTTTTATTTTTTTCCAAAAAGAAGTTTTATTTGTTCCTCACTACTAAAGCAACTCATTCTCCTAATATAAAACTCAAAAAATGCCAATAATCCATAATTGAATTCACTGGGAAATAACTTTTTAAGGTTTTTTGTTACTATTAACTGTACTTTATTTGCATTTTTAAAAATTCATTTAATGTGTGGATATACCTTTTTTTAAAAACAAGTTCACATTATATACAACATAGTGCTTTGTACCCCTTACTTTTCATGTCAATAGCTTGGAGTACATATTCATGAGAAGAGACACATACCATCATTTAAGAGAAGACTATAGTAACTTACTTACAAAGTCCCCTATTATTGGACATTTAGGTTATTTCTAATTTTTTGCTACAATTCAAACAAATTTCAGGAAGCATAATGTTTGATTCAAAGGACAAGTATTGAATGCTTTTAAATGCCCTGTTAAACATCCCAGTAGCAATTTACTTCAGCACCAATCATGTATAATAGTGACAAATGTTACTAATGTACATAGTATTTGTGTTAATATTTCTCCAATGTTTCCTTGTGGAGCCATGGGGTTGTTGAGTGGAGACAAAGACTACTATATCATATGGTTTGGATTCAGGAATTGTTTTGGGGGAACTTGAAAGCTAGATGTCAAGAATAAAAGGCAGACAGTATCCTGTCCTCTCATGTTCCCATTGAGAGGAATACCAGGACCAATGTTAAAATGCTAGGCATGAACTAGATTTGCCTTCCATGAAGATACCTGTAACTCTGCCACTTTACCTCCTTATAGAGAAACAACCATGGGGGCAGGTTATAAACTCTAACTGCTTCATCAACCCATGTATCTAACTGTGCTGAAGGTTGCTAAAAACTAATTGGAAAGCTCTCTGGCAGACTCCTGAGAAGTTAGATTTAGAGTGATGGACAAAGAGGCCTCAAATATAAGTAGAAAGTTGAGTTCAGTAACAGTCCTTCCTGTTGGAGAAGGAAGGTCCCCTGTTTTCCTTCAGTTCGTGGCCAGACAACTTGAGCTGTATGCATCTTTCACCTGAAATCAAGTTTATCTCTCTCCACAATCACTCATCCACCTGCACAAAACTCCCCTAGAGACTCTTTAAAATGTAGACATTCTGATTCTGTAGGGTTGAATTTGGCAACCAACATTTTGAATGGACTTCTACAGGTGATTCTTAGACACTTTAAAGTTGAGAGTCACCACTTGAGTTATTGATTAAAAACAACACATATTGCACAATTTTATATTACTTTATTGACCAGTTATATTTCTTTTTGTTGATGCTGCTTTTTCACATTCATGGACCACTTATCTATTTTTCTGATTTTTTTTTTTGCATTTAAAAATATGACAATCTTTTATTCATTAGAATGACTTATAAAATGTCAATAGTTTGCCTTCAGGAAACTTTCTTTTTCTCTCTCCCTTTTTTTTCCAGAAAAAAATGTCTTTCCCAAAGTTAATTTCTTGCTGGCATTCAGATACATCTGTTTATCTGTTGTGATAAATATCCAAAAACTATACCTAAAATATCATGCCTCTAGACTTTTTTTTTTTGAGTTGGAGTCTCACTCTGTTGCCCAGGCTGGACTACAGTGGCACACTCATGGCCACTGCAACTATGATCTGCTGGGTTCAGGCGATCCTTCTTCCTCAGCCTTCCAAGTAACTGGAACTACAGGCATGTGCCACCATGTCCAGCTAATTTTTTATGTATTGTAGAGATGAGGTCTCACCAAGTTGCCCAGGCTGGTCTCGAACACATGGGCTCAGGCAATCCTCTCACCTCGGTCCCCTAAAATGCTGGGATTATAGGAATGAGTCACCGCATCTGGTCTAGACAGATTTAATGTTATACTGGATATAACTTTTTTCAAGCTGACATTGCAAATTGTGAATATAAGACTGTTGTCTACTTACATAGAATGGAAGTGGGTTTTTGCTTGGAAAAAACTTATCTCAGAGACCAGTATTGATATATATATCTTCAACAAATATCAATGTTTGATATTTTGCAAGACAAAAACATTTATATGATATTTGTTTCAGGTACATCCAAGGAGCTGCATCTCCTAAAGACATGCTCATTCTGGTTGATGTGTGAGTAGTTAAATATTATACATTTTATACATTGATAATGTGGTAGGATCTGTAGTATCAGTAATATGTTGGAACAAAGAAATGTTTGCTAGATTTAAAAAAACCAAAGAATAATAATGATGACTTTTCTTTTTTCAGGCAAGGAAGCCATACGAAGGGAATAACAAAACAAACAAAAATTCTTTAATTAAAAATGAGTAGACTTTGTATCAGAATAGAACATTATGGCATGGTTCTAAAGTCTGAGCTTTTGAAAATTATTTATTTGCTTCCAATTTTTGCTTAATATTCTGAACAATATTAAACTACATGGTTGTTAAACTAAAAAGTTCCTGCTTTAAAAAAAATAGCATCATTTAGTTGGTACTTAGTCACTCATTATTCAATTAACTTTCAAAGATTTGGTCAAATATATAAATATTAAATGTCAATTCTGGGACATTTTCAAAGGATGTGGTGATATATAAGAAAGAATTCCGGGAGTTTTTAAATTGGTCAATTATTTAGTATATTGCTTCAAGTTGAGATAAATGTTTGTGTGTGTGTGCATGTATATGTTTTTTGAAGATGCAAATGTAGAACATTGAAATATTATATTCTACTATGGAGATTTACTTTTTAAGAATAATGTAAAGGAATTAAAAACATGAAGCATAAAATGCTCAGATTATTTTCCCTGAGAGAAAAAAAATTCTCTGTCTCACTGGGAGAAACATAATCTAGTAATTTGTAGACAACTAGATCCATATCACAGACAACTATCAGCATTTGGATTTTTCTTCCATTTTGACCTGAAATAAATAAATTCAATTTAGTTGTCCAAAGCCTTGTGACCCAGCCTGAGGAAGAGAATATAAATGAATTCTGCAAGTGAAACTTACAATTAATACTTATTTTATTTGTTAAAATGCATTTATGCCTGTTTCCTATGTTAAAATCTGTGAAAGACAGATGCATATCCCAAAATTGACATTGTATATGAAATTGAAATATCATTTAAAAAATTGTTTCAACAGAAATGTATTGAGGTTCACCTACATGCAATATGGTAACATAGAATCAAAGATAATTAAGACACAGTCCCTGATCTCAAAGACAATTCAAATGTATTAGGTAATCTATACTACATTAACAAATAACTAAAATAACTGTAAAAAGTGATAAAGAATGACATAGCATTAAAGGAATCCTTAAAAGAGATAGCGATTTGATTTAAGGTGTCAGGAAATCATTAAGGCGATAAAACTGGGATTGAATCCTCATGTCTCAAATTTTACAAGAAAGGTATAGGAGGGAAGAGGAAAGAGTGGAATTTCAGGTAGAAGAATTGTCTAAATTGGAGTGGCACAGGTGAGGGGATGGGGGAACTTTATGGAGTAAGTAGAGGAAAGAGAGAGAGAAAGATGCTAAAACAGAGGCGCGTTATGAAAGGATTAGAATGCAGGGTTTAGGAGATTGCTGGATATTTAGTAAGGAGCTATCAGCTATTAAAAGTATTAGACCAGAATGTGTTTCCAGAATTTTCACCTGTTGGCACGTGGAGGAAACTAAGAGTTGGTTGGAGTGGACTGTAACTCCAGCTCAGCATCTTCATGTAAGGAAGACTGAGCAAGGATGGAGAGGAGACCACTGTCTTGGGAACACTGAAGGTGAATGAGTTCCCTTATTCAGGAGGGTGACTGAATGGGTAGGAAGGCTGCGAGGGAGGAACACATTGGGTGACTGAGATGTAGCCTGCTTGGTATCAAGAACATAAATAGGAATGAAAAATATGTTTGGGAGTAAATGGTCATGTTGTACACTGAGTCATAGTTGTTTAGCAGACAGCTAGAAGCTTCAAACTGGGAAAATGTTGGGAGCTAAAGACATAGAAGTGAAAGTTAGTTGCCTAAAGATGGGCCCTGCATGTAGGTGAGGAGGTCACTGAGTATCATACAATATGTAGAGAAAAAAAAAAAAAAAGAATACTAAACCCTGGGAGATATGTGCTTTAGGGTACAGAACAAGGCATCTTATCTATAAATCTGTTTTTATAATTATGTGGATTTATAATCATTGTTTTAATCAAGTCAAACAATGGTCTACCTAGAGCAATGACTATGTCTATTTATCTCTCTGTTCCTCTCTTCTAACTTGGCTAACAGAGCAAGTATTTAATACATATTTTGCGAATGACTGAATTTAGCATCAGTATCTATGTTATTTAAAAAGTGTCATTCAACATCCAATTTTGATAATTTCCATTAGAAATACATAATATGATATTGGGAGGAAAGAAAGGAAAGATATCTTGTAATTTCCACTCTATCAAAAAAATCTGATATTTTTCCACTACTGATTTTTTTAAAGGCAGAATTATTATTTAAATAATATATAAATGACCTAGAGCTGTTGCATGTCCTTATGATTTTCTTGGTAACAAATAAATAGTGAGTAACATGTGTGGACCCATTTGCCTGTTTATAG
This sequence comes from Tarsius wallacei, assembly GCA_963574415.1. Lineage (NCBI taxonomy): Eukaryota > Metazoa > Chordata > Mammalia > Primates > Tarsiidae > Tarsius > Tarsius wallacei. Next base: position 11,935 of record CAUYQG010249876.1, read on the forward strand.
GAGTGGAAGTGTTAGCGGATTGACGCTTAAACTGATACGAACATCCGTCTCTGAAATGTTAGAAACCCTCTCAGATGATGATTTCGTGAATGTAGCTTCAGTAAGTATAAAATTACTACATTTTTAAAATTAAATCTGCAATTTCTATCTTCTCCTGACTTTAGGTACTTTACATTTTTGTCTCCTCTAGACTGAGATATTTCTGGCATATTATAAGACTATCTTACCGAGTTGTTCTAAGTGACTGATTCTCATATAATTCCTTGGGAGGATCCTTTTTGAGTTTCTAAGAATTTACCCCTGGGTAAAGTAATTAAGGTACTGAGGATAAATAAAAAGCATTCCACAAATTATCCTTCACTCAGAGGAGCCTCTTCACTCACAGATTCCATTGAAACTCCTAGTAAATAGCAACTTGGCAGTATGATTATGTGGCGGTTTTCTATTCAATATAATACACATTTTCACTTTGAACATATATCCATAATATCTCTCTCTCTATATATATATCTATAAATATATGTATAATATATATTTAAATTTTTTTTACTGTAGATATGTTTAGTATGAATCAGGATTAGCTACACAAGCAGGCTGTGTGCGGGTGATGTTTAGCCCTCCAATTAGCCCTCACTTCCCCTGGTTTAGAACCAAGTACCCTTTATGATGCTATGTACTCCCACCCCTTTCCTGGTAGTGTTCAGCAACTGCTGATCCCTCTCTTGTGCCCATGTGATTCATGTTCAAGTCCCACTTATGAGTGAGAATATGTGGTATTTAGTTCTTTGTTTCTGTGATAGACCACTAAGAATGATGGTCTCTAACTCCATCCAATTTGCTGCAAATTCTGTGGTTTTGTTCTTCTTTGTGGCTGTGTAATACTCCATCCTATATTTGTACCACATTTTCTTATTCAGTTCATTTTTGAGGAGCAGTAGGGTTGGTTCCATGTTTTTGCTATTATGAATAGTGTAGCTATAAACATGCATTTGGTAGAATGATTTATGTTCCTCTGGGTATATTCCCAGGAGAAGTATTGCTGGATCATATGGAAGGTCACTTTTTAGTTATTTTAGGAATCACCACACTGCTTTTCATAGAGGAAAGCTACATTCTCTATAAAGCTGTTTGAAAGTCTAGGAAATTGACAATACAACTTTCAGTCTTTGTAACATCAGGGATGTGGAGTGATAAGGCACAGAGGAAGCAAGGGAGCGGTTCTGTGGTTAACTTTGACAGTAGTTTTCCCAGAAAGCCTTATGAATGCAGCTCTCTTCATCCTCATACCGGAGAACATGTCATTTATCCAGAGACTGAGGGGGCAATCTATATTGACATTTTTCCAAAGTTGCCTACAACCACCAGACAGAAAGCTCAAGTAGCCTCATTTAAGCTTATATGTCTATTTTTTTTCTTTTTTAAAAAACCAGTAGCTTTTTAGGCCTAAATCATGTATAAGATGTCAGAAGGAATGCTGTATCATCTCCTAGTGTTTCTGCTATCTCCAGAGCTGCTCTTTGTTGCAGAAAGGAAGCCTGCTGTTAGCAGAGCTGAAATGCAAGCCTAATATCCCTGTTTCCCCGCTAATCCAGTTATATGCTTTGATAGAAGTCAGTGGTAGATGATGGGAGCAGCAATTCAATCACAGCATGTTCTGATTTACAGTCAAAATTTCAAATGTTGACACAGGGAGAGGAATTTGTTTATGAATGTGAGGGAGTTTGACATTTTAGGAGTAAAATACTGCAAGCTGATGGAATGTGAAAGAAAAATGTATGCGGATGGGGACAATATATGCTAAAAGTTAACAACAGAAGGAGATCTTAGTGTGCTTTAATAAAACCACTCATTTCCTTATTAAGGAATTACATACAGGTATTATGATTGTGGTAAGGATTTTCCAGTCAGTTTTCTCCCTGGAAGCATGGTCACTATAAAATAATGTCTTTTATTTCTCACCAGAAAAAAAAAAAAAATCAAAGTATATTTCTTCAAATATCTTTGCTATTGTTTGTAGCAGATAACGTAAAAAAAAAAAAATAAGTTCTACCTTTTGTCCAGATTGTAGTCATTAAGCAACAATTCTAGAATTGACAGTTCATAAATGCAAATACAAAATGAGGAATGAAGAGCCATAGCTTAATAGGAGTCTGGGAAGAGAAGGTGAGCCCTCTTCCAGCTGAAATCTTTTCCCTAAATGCAACTGTTAGAAATACCCGCAGATTTCCTGGTCCAGACTTCTGTGAGACAGGCCCATGCTCATGTTTTTCTGTAAAAACATTGTAAACATGGTAAAATCTTTATTTTCTATAGTATATGAACAAGGAAACCAATTTATGTTGGTCATATCAAGTAAAGAGCAACATAGCATAATGGAAAGATCCTGCCCACACATTATACCTGCAAGTAAAATACTATCAGGGCTCACCTCTGGTTTAATACTCACTCTTTTCAGACAATCCTGCCTCTTAGATGAACTAGTAGTGGTTCATAGGGATCATGCACTTTGAAACTACTAATATGAGACCTAACATTTTTCTACCAACTGCTGGGAGACAATTCTTTATAAATCTGTCACATTTCTTTAACTAAACATTGACAGCCAACTTTCTCAAATGTATGTGCATTCCAGGATAGTAAAGATAGAGATAGCTCCTTTCCCAGAAGAGATTTACATTGTGGAGTAATTAAAATATTGTCTGTCTCTGGCAAGGAGGATGAGGGGACCATTAGAAGCCCCAGTATGGGTCAGGAACGGCCTCATCTTGGGACTTGTTGCTGAAACACACCTCACTGCTGTGCAAGTGACCCTAGCCCTTCTTCTTGTTGCCTTGTGGGTGCTGGGGTTTGGGTAGCTTGTGTAAACAAAGATGTTCCTGAGGCTCCTGCTGTTGCTATGAGTAATAAACTTCCCTTTGTCTGTGACCCAGAGAGAGAGCTTGTGTTTTTCTGCCTGTGATCCATGAAATTGTAGGAGGCTAACTTGTTAGCTTGCAACTGGACTAAGATCTCACACACTTGACAGTTCCTGACTTGATTGTTTAATTACCAACTAATATCAGAGGAGGGGGTTGTTTAAATGTGGAGTTGCACTAAACAGACAAGTAAGACATGATTTCGCTTGTCTTATTTCCTATGCGCCTTAACTTCGAGATTTCCTTCTAATATATACCTAATGTGTTCCTAGACAAGGGCATGGTTTTTTGTTTTGTTTTGTTTTTGTTTTTGTTTTTTTAGATTAAAACATTTTCTACTCAGCATACAATTGCAAACACATTCGTAAATTGTTGTATAATTTGAACGTAAAAGCAGCTTCTACCCCCAGAGCCAAAAATAACTTACAAAACAGGCCCTCTTTTTGCCAGAGCTAAAACAAAAGACATTTGGCATGCCAATACAGTTTTGTGACAAATGAAATCTAGGAGAGTAATTTCATGTCTTCTAAAATAGCCATCCATCTAGATTTCAGGAAACCTTTATGTTGATCTATAGCTCATTTGTGTCAACAAGAAGATTGTACTTTATTCCGTCACAGCTCAGTGGGGCCTGTGGCCAGGCAGCATGAGTGTCTCTGGCAGCTTGGTTAGGCAATGGTTCAAATGCAGTTCCACCCCAGAACTAAGGAGAGAATCTGCATTTAGCAAGTCCCCAGTGATTCCTATCCAAGGGTTTTGATCACATTACAGTTAATTATATGTACAACAGGCAGGTTTCATGTTATCAAGGAAGAGAAAATCCGTATACATTAAGGAGGTACAATAAACATACGTGTGCAGGTATCTTTTTTATAGAGTGATTTGAGTTCTTCAGGGTATATTCCCAGTAGGGGGATTGCGGGGTCATATGGGAGGTCGATATTTAGAGCTTTTAGGAATCGCGACACTGCTTTCCACAGAGGTTGCACACGTATGTTTATCGCAGCATTGTTCACAATAGCAAGAACCTGGAACCAACCATGTTGTCCATCAAAAGAGGACTGGATTGAAAAAATGTGGTACATATACACGATGGAATAATACGCAGCCATAAAAAAGAACAAAATCATGAATTTCGCAGCAACCTGGATGGAACTAGAGTCTATAATACTGAGTGATCTCTCACAGAAACGAAGATCTGAGTATCACATGTTCTCACTCATATAGTGGACCCTTGAACATCTATCGTAATACTATAAGAAAAGGATTGACAGTGGCAGGAAACTATGGGGGGGTAGGGAGGGGAAGGGAGGTGGGTTAACGGTAGTCAATATCTGCCTGGGGATGGGGAGACACCCCTTATCAACAAGGGTGCCTGAACGATGCATATTTGTATACCTAAACTTTAACTGTACCCTGCAATTTTAAAGTAAAAAATATGTTTAAAAAAATAAAATAATATTAGAATAATTCAAAATGAAAAAAAAAAGAAGGATCACAGACCAATTTGTCTGTGGAGACTGGGGGAGGTTAGATAGCCCTTGGGCCACATACCAGCGATAGACAGGCAGACGGGTTACTACTATTCCTCCCCAGATGATGGGTCCTTGGGTAGCTGGAGGCCCTCTGTTGGCTGGGACCTTGCTTGGAATGAATGCTAAAAACCTAGAATTGCTGTAGATGGGTTCAAGGTCCAGATTTAGGGGTTATCTACAAAAACACTCCCTTTGACCCCAGACCATTCTCCTGCACAGCTAATGGGAGACCCTACTTATGAAGGGTCTGTGCACTGACCTTGCCCATTAATACATCTGATTTTTACTTGACAGCCATCTGGTTCTTCAAGGCTATATTCAATTAGATAAAAGACCACAAAGGAGAAGAGAAAGGAGCAGTACCCCCCAAATTCCAAAATGCCACTTTTCTATTTCCCCTGGTTTATGCATCCCTAACCCTTTCGCTCATAGCCAAAATAGGGCGACTGCTGTTTATTGACTCTTAGCTACAAAAACTGAAGATGTATTGCTAGGCAAGACAGTAAAAATTTATAGGTGTGGCCTTGCAAAGTAAGACTTAGAAAGTGATAACACAGATTACCATAAAAACTTAAAAGGTGAATTGCTTAACAAAATTCTGGATTGACAGTAAAATGTCAACATAAAATTTTAAATATTTACTCAGCCATATGTTGACTGTAAAGTATCAAGCATTCCTTAGAATGAAAGAATAAAGAATTACCCTTGTAATAGTGAAAAACAAGAGACACCTAAATGCCTATCTATAGAAGATGGTTAGATGAATCTTAGTACCTTCATAGTCTAGGGTAGAACACAGCCACCAAGAAAAATAAGTCACATCAAGTAAAAACCAGAATAATAGGTAGCATAGGACCTCATTTTTGATAAAGGAAAGAAACTGTGTATGTCTATGTGTTCCTATAAATGAGATGCTAAGAAAAAAGGCTACAAATACACACACTGAATTGATAGCGGTGGTCAGCTCTGAGAAGAACTAACGACTTAGACAAAGCAGGAAACAAATGAAGGGGGAGTTTTACAGTTGGAGAATCATTTAGATTTTTAATGATTAGAATGCATTCTCTTAGGTCTTGGGCAATTTCATCATATCAATTAATTGTTTTATTTTTTAAAAGAACAGGAAGCCATCAATGCATCTTTTTAGAGGCTATACGGGGATAGTTAGATTTTATTAAAAATAATAGACTGAAAAACTTTAATAACACAAACTATAGATGTATATCCATATATATGAATATATACACACATATATGTATACTCATATGAACCCATACGGAATTTTATATATGTGTTACAGTATGAGTTATTGACAATCATCTAATTCCATTTTCTGGATTACATTGAGAAACTTGTGATTCTTTTTCAGAAACTTTTTTCTTTTCTTTCTTTGTTTTTTTCTGCTTCCAAATAAGTTCAAGTTGTATTTAACAAAGAGCAGTTCCATACTCCCCCTTCCATCCTGGCTCTCTGGGCTTACCTGGAAGAGGCTGGTTGAAGTGAGTCAGCTGTACTCTGGGAGGTCACAGCAGCCAGACCTCCTTTATGTGATCAGTGTAGGTGGAGAAAGCTCTAGTCATGATGTGGAATTGAAAAAAAGACCACATGATGTGGTAGAATCCTCAGGCTTTGGGAGTCAGATCGACCTAGTTTAGGATTCCGGCTCTTCCAATTTGTCATTATATAGCCTGGCAGAATAATACGATCTCACCTGGAAAATGAGGGATAAAAATAAATACCTCAGAAGGTTAGCATGAGAATTCAAGGAGGGATCATGTAGATACCAGACAGAACTGGACCTGGCATGAAAAATGGCTGAGTCAATGTCAACCCTTGCTATCCACCACCTTTGGTGCATGGTGGAAGTCTGTCTTGGTCTTTCATGAGTAAAAGGATCTTGTGCTTTGAATTAATAAAAGGTAGCAGAGAGTATCAGCATGACTTACCTACGAACTCTGTGCCTTTGTGTCTCTTGACCAGAGTTAGATACAAATGCCATTACTGGCAGTTTCCAAGACCTTGGTAGATACACACTACCTTCCCCACATCTTTCTCATTTTGTGTTATCAGAATTGTCCCACCACTCACATGAGCTTGATGCTTTATTTAGTCCAATTAAAGTATGTTTTCTTTTCTCTTATTTTTGGGGCAAGGCCAATTGCATGAAATAAGTTTCCAGGATTCCTTAAAGGAAAATACCACCCTTCCATTCTAATTGTCTTTTGGCTAGTTTAGAATTTTGATCCTTATTAGTAAGACTCTATCGTCTTTCTTTATGTTTCCTTTTTCCACCACCACTGATATCTTCAACCGCTGGTCATAACTTCCTTAGTATTCATGGCTTCTGAACACTGGGTATACTGCTCAAAATTGTCGTGGGTGAATCAGATGCTAAAATTAGGGCAGTCACTCTTCTCTTATAAAACCCAGACTCTTCCCCACTCTCTTATCTCTATAATTTGCTCATTCGCTGCCAGTCTCTGCCAGCACCTCCCTTTGCCATCTGAAGCTTCCTACATACCCAACAGACCACGGTAAAGAGTTGAGAAGTGGAAGTAAATATTCTAGTGAGTGCCAGGAGGACTTTGCTACACTCATACCAGCAAAAATTAGAGGCTGAAAGGGCGGGTGAGTATTGGCCGTTCTTGCTGTGAGCATTAAATTACATAATGTACGTCAAGTGCCCAAAATAGCACCTGGCACTTAGAAGTGGTGGCTGTGGTGATGACAATAACTTGTGTTTTCTTTTTCCTCCTCTTCTTCCTTCTCTCCCATCTCCTCCTCCTTCTCTTCTTCCTCCATTCCCACCTCCCCTTCCTCTTCCTACTTTTTCTTCCCCTTCTTCATTTCTTCCACCTCCTCCTCCTCCTTCTCCTTATTTTAAAATTAATAGCAGCCATCATTATGTCTTGTGCTCTTACTAAGTGCCAAGCCCTAGGCTAAGTGTTCACCCACAACATTGCATTTAATCCTCAAAATTACTGGGCAAGGTAGACATTATTGAGCACCTCTGATTGCTGCAAAGACCATAATGAATAGTTATGACGTTGGACTGTTAAATCCAAACACCTGAGTTTGAATCATCACTTGACACTTATTAACTGTTGGGCTCTGAGCAAATAATTTGTTCTCCACAAGCCTCATCTGTAAAATAGTAAAATAAATACATGAGTTACCACGTTGGGCTGCCAAGAGGTTTAAAGGACTGGGCATAGTGTCTGGTACACAGCAGTGCTGTCCTTGTTATTGCCCTCTCACCTCATCCCTTTCTACGGCTCCTAATTCTATAGATCAGCACTATCCGGTAGAATAATGAACATTTCAGAATTTTATGTGCAAGTCGCATAAATAACTTACATTTTCTAATGGCCACATTAAAAAATAAAAAGAAACAGCTGAAATTAACTTTAAGAATAAATTTTATCTAATACAGTATATTCAAAATATTGTTATTTCAACATGTCAAGATGCAATCAATACAGAAAATTATTAATAAAATATTTTGCATCCTTTTAAAAATACTATTTTTAATCAGTGGGGGCTTTCTGGCACATCTCAGGCCACACCAGCCACACTGGCCACATTTCAGTGGTTCCGTAGCCACAATTGGATGGTGGCTACAGTGCTGGATAGGACAGTAGTAGGCAAAGAGTGGGCAGAGATTGGTAAGGGTACGTAATCTGTCCCAGCTTACATGGCTCAGAAGTGACTTGATCATGATTCAAGTCATGTCTGTCTAGTACCAAAGTCTGCCACGATTTTGTGATAGTCCCACAGTCAATTAGATAGTAGCTCAAGAGCCTAGTTTTATTTCTTCTAGGTCTCCATGTGGAATGTTCATCGCATTCAAAAGGGGACTGGAGACCCACCCCTTTGAACCTGGCAGGTTGTGTCCTATCTCTCTCACTAGCTGCTGTCACACAGGTGTACACGTGCGTTTCTGTATGGGAGCCACCATTCTTTCTTGCCCTCTGAAGAAATACAAGGTTAGAGATGTACCTCCCTCTCCTGTCTCGGCCAGAGCTAACCTCTTTCCAGAAGCTGGTGTATCCTTTCTACTTAAGACTAGGCTTGTGTCGGCCTTGGCAAGTCTGAGATGTCCTCAGGGTGTGCGATGACTAATCGGTGCTGGTCTCTAGAGACAGCACACCACTTGCTTATTCACCACAGTAAAGGACACATAAGCCTCAGTAATCTCTTCAAATCACTTTGAATTGCTTGGCTCAGATCCATGCTTCTCTCTCCCCCTACTCATGCTCCCCGATCCTTGAGCAATCTGAAAGCAAGTTAGACTGAGATGACCTTCAGAAGAAGAGCCCTGAGGGGTCTGTTTTCACCCTCCTATTTCACCCTCTCAGAGGAGGTTGTTTGGAGGGTTGTCTTGTTCTGAAAGGTGAAGGCTTTCTGCCATCTATGCCAACAATTCCCAAGAGCTGTCTGGAAATCACATTTTTGCCCATCCTCAGCCAACGGACAACCGTTTTAGTTCTGCCATGGAACCAAATGTATTCGGTGTATAGACTCATGGTTTTGGTGTTCCAGTCACACACTCTATTACCATTGTGACCAATGGCACTTAGGGGGGTGCCAGGATGGTGCCTGTGTCCCTTGAGTAAAAAATCGAATTACCTTCTGCCATACCAGAACTGGAGATCCCGGTATCCCAGAAGCATGTATCTTAAACACCTAGCTAACCACCCATGTAAAAGAGAAATGAAGAATTCACAACACTGTATATAATTATAGTTTCCCCTATGAAATAGTGGTAAGAGTAGATGGTGGTGTGGTGTTTCTCTTTGAATGTCCTTACTTGGCATGACAAAAAGTTGACAATTCTATTTAAGTTCCTTACAGTTATATATGTGCCAGTGCCCACACACAATATTGTATTTAATCCTTAAAACTACTCTGCAATGTAGACATATTTAGAGCTATAACATTTCCATGTCTGGGAACTACAGATCTGATACTTACCTAATGGCATGCGATATGGAAACTATTGAAGACTAACAGAAAATATACAGGTGAACAGATTTTTGAAGGGGCAGCAGGAGAGGACAGTGACTTGGCTCGGCCATTTCCTTGGACTCATTGTTTTCATTTCTGAATTGGGTGGACCAACTCCTTTCTACTATGACACCATCACTGAAATAGCAGCTAACAATGACTGTGCCAAGCATCACACACAGTGCCTGCATTCATTACCAACTTTAATTCTCACAATAATGCTGTTGGATAGGAGTATTTCTGCTACAGGAATAAGGAAATCAAAAGGAAACAAGGGAAGACAATCGATCCAATGTTGCTGAGGTAGTAACCAGCATGGGTGGGATTTGAACCCAGGTTTGTCTGATTCCAGAGCTTGTGTTTATACCCACTGTGCCATAGTATATTGCAAAGCTCTGTGGAAGCAAATGGAACATTCTCCAGTATCATGGATTTTGCATTTCTTTTTAACGTGGATGGTTAGTTCAGATGTTTGGGGTATATGATCTTGCAACACAAAGATCTTCACTTCTGATGTGGCAGAAATTAATTAGATTGTTCACCTAGAGGACCCAGATTGTACCATCCTGAGCACCTACCTGACATTAGTCACAATAGAAGCACAGAGACAGTGTGACTGGCTCAGGACAAATCGATCTCAACCACTTGCAAAGCAAAGCACACATTCCACTGCAGAAGACAGCAAATTGTCTCACATTTTTTCAGTATCTCCCTGTGTCTAGCCTGCACTCTTGTAGGCATGGTGTACTAGGCAGGACTTTCTGGATACCTATCAATACATCACCAACCTCTTCATGCTGTATTCCTTTGAGAAGAGTTATCATAATTACACTAAAAATATGAGGTGGAGTTAAAATGCAGTCTCAGTTCATCCAAAGTCCTTACTCCCACTTTCACTGTTGATTCTCCACAAATCCTTCCTCCAATTGGAGTAGTAACCTCCACAAGAAACAAAACAAGCAGATTTAGAGTACCATCTTATGGAAGTTATGACTGCACTCAGCTGCAAAAGGGGACTGAAGTGAACTCAGTCAATCAACATGGTGAGCCACATTGCACATTGCCCCAATTTAGGTAATCACTCAGCCAGCTCCAGGCATGACTTTTGAGTCCCTCACTGTAACACAAGAAAATAGACTTGGCTTCTGCCACCCTGGAACCAATCTCAGCCTGCTACTGATAAGAAGCGAGGGAAGCACATATTCTCATCTGCACAACCTTTATGAGTATCTATCTGTGGTTTGGTACAGATCCAGGCACAAACTTGAATTAAAGGTTGAGATTGATGACTCAGAGCTTAGCTAGAAATGCAGGCGAGAAAATGGAACTGTGAACTGGGAGGAAAATGTGTCTGAGTGTGAGAGGGAGAGATGGAAGAGCCAGATGCTCAGACCCACAACCCAGCTCATCTGCCCCAGGAGTTCCCATTAAGCTGTGGTGCTGTGGGCAGCAGAGGGCACTATTAATACATTCTGAAGTAAATAGCACACTTAAGGGAGAAACATGGGTGAAGAATAAGTTTGTGTGTGGCATTTGGATGGAGAAGGTCATAGAATTATAGTTATCACCTTCATTCTCTCTTGTTCTCAGACTCAAACATTAAAAAGAAACTATAGAAAGGCTACAGAGTGAAACTGACTCTTGCATGGAACTTCAAGTTTTTAGGATCTAAAGAATGCACCCGCACACACACAAATTCCACGTTAAACAGAATGATGGCTGCAGTCCAATTTCGTGGCACTACCTGTTTTACAAACATTACTTATTTAATCTTTGACTCTATGAGTAGAGGCTGCTACCATCACCATTTTATACCTGAGAAACTGACACCCAGAGAGGTTAAGTGACTTGCCCCAGGTTACCAATTAGTAAGTGGCAGAACTGGGGTCTAAGCCAACTTCAGATGCCAAAGCCCACATCTATAACCACCATGCTATACTCCATCACTGATATCTTTTCCATAATGTGAGAAGAAAATATCACCTCTTTAACTCCAAAAAGGAATGGAGGGTGAAAAAAATTTCACATTGTTACATTTATGTCTCAGATGTTGTGAAAAGCAAGATGCTTCAAACTTGCTGTGGCCTGTCTTCCTCTACCAGTCAGCTCCTGACTTTGTTCTAACAAAAGTCTTGGGTTAAAAAGTCAATGATTCTGCCAGGGGTCAAACAGCCTCCAGATCCTGAAAATCACCATGTGGCCCAAGAGTTTTAACTTCAATGGCAACCTACAGGTGCTATAACAAGCAAGGGTTTGATGTCACCCATTAGAAAAACCAAGTCTGGCCATGCTAAGCAAATCAAGGTAACTTATTTGGAGAAAACTGGTAAGTCACAGTGCTAAAAGAGGAGTTGAAGGAAGGACAGAAACAAGGTTAGCCCCATAACCATAATGGCCAATTCCTTAGGATAAAGCCTTTGGGTATCTCAACTGCCTTAGCTGTGATTGGCCTAGCTTGGACCCTCTGCCCACTCCTGTAGGGGCTAAGAGGAAAGGTAGAACAATCAGTACATTCCGATGGATAGTTCACAAAGGCTTCCCAAAATGGTAGAAAAGAAATTTCCTGAAATAAATGTAGGGGTTCCTTCCAGAAGAAGGGAGGAAAGCTAAACACTAGACAAGCTAAATCAATTAAAATCCAGAACAGATACCTTGCATGACCCAACTTCTCAGGAAGCCAGACAGGAGTTGTTCATCCTTTCACCAATCTCTATCTAGAAACTCTAGCACAGAGCATGGCACATAGTGAATGTGCAATAAATGATCAAATTCCACATCAGTCAACCAGTAAAGCCACAACTCAATGGCAAGCAAATGAAATCAAGAAAACAAACAGACTCCATAGGTGGCTGACTTTCTAGAAATTCTGCCATTGTGAACTTATAATTCTCTCACCTCTAAAACAATCTACTTTGGAATTCCTACAATACTTAAGTTCAGGATTTTTTTCCTAAAGCACTGCTCTGGCTAATATTGCTAATCATGTTCCCAATAAAGTATTCTGATAGAGACACAGAGGACATTTGTCTTGGAACTCTCAGTGTTCAAAGTGCATTACAATCCTCTAGTTCCATTCCATTTGTAGGGGTGACAAATACATGGTGCATGTGCTTCCACCCTTCCCACTCTCCAAGTCCAGGACAGACCTTGCTAATGGATTATGACACTCACCCCATTGAGCCCAGACAGCCAGTAACAATCTATCAGGCTGGATCCACAAGGCAAGACCCACGTATTATTTCTGACTCAAGACATTTGAAATCATTACTGCAGCACACTGCCAAGTGGTGACCCAGCTCATGCCTGACCACCTTCATAGATGGGAAATACATTCTCATCAAGATAGAATATTCCATCTTTAGAACTCTGTTAGAAAACCTTTCTTAGGGACACTTCTGTGTGAACATAGAGACAACACACCTGTGCCTGCTGTGACTGCCTCGCTCCAAATTTTTATGAAAATACTCCTGAAGATACAAACAACAGAATGCAGCTGGCCTTTGCAGGGGGAAAAAAAAAAAGACAAAAATCCAAGACAAATTTCTACTAACTGCATTGATGATAGGGATGAAAAGAGACATTTTTAAAATACACCATATGTCCATATGTTAATTCATAACAGCATAAATGCCCCCAAAAACAGTAGGAAATATACCAGCCCTTTACTCCATTAAATTTTATTTAGTGTCCATATTCCTGAACTTCCCAGGAAAGAAATGGAAGCCAATTCCCAGAAGCATACTTCTGAAATACCCAGAACTGGGGTCATAGAAAGTCCTTTCTTTCTTCTCCATTAATGGCTCATCTTTATTTCCATTCATTTCAAGACAATAACATCAACATGTCCTGTGGCAAGAATTAGGTTTGATTCTGAGATGCTTCACTACCTAAAGAAGAGGGCTGTTGGTCCCAGTTAAGTCTCTTATGCTCACATTGTACAATGAAAAACTGTAAAAAGGGTCTGAGAAACCAAGTTGGGTTAAGAAAGGCCTGTCCTTACTCAAGTAGGCCTGCACCCAAGTTAACTGTCTACGAAGCATGAAAAGTGAATTTGGGCATGTGTACATCACACATCACTGAGATCTCATCAGAAAGAAAGATGACAAAAAAAAAAGGAAGAAAGATGTCAACACCCTAAAGGTGTTCTTCCCAGTCTGTTGACAAGACATCCCTTACCCTCTAAGTAAGGGCTAATAGTATTACACCAATACTATACCCGGAGCAAAGAGTCCACTAACAAAATAAGTGTTGAGCAAATGAATAAAAGAATTACTAAATGAATGAATGACAAAATGACCAAACTTAAAGGGATAATGGGCACAGGGACAAAGGAAAACATATCTCTCAAAAATTGTGTTCTTTTAGAAATGAGTAGAACATGAAGGCTTTTTTGTTTTTGTTTTTCTCTGTCAGACCGGTAATGCGCCTACACCATAACAAGGTTTGAGGGTGGCACATCTCACACATGTGTGTGAATACCTAATCACCACGTTTATGAACTACAAAAAGGATCAGAGCATGGGTTTTGCAGAGCCAGGTCAAAGGGAACCACAGGAAAGAACAGATGGAAAGGATAAGAAAGATAAAACGCCACTGGTTACTTGCGATGATCCAAATGTATTTACAGACAACAACAACAATAACTAAATAAATAAATTTTAAAAATAGAAAAGAAGAAAGATAAAACACCAAGAGCTCACTACTGAAGCTCACTGGGAATTCAGATACTCAATAGCAGAACCCAGGTCTTCATTGGAGGCAGTGGAGAGCAGAAGGAGCGATGTGGGAATGAAGTCAGCATGCACTGTGAGAGCTGAGCAGCTCCCAGAGAAACAAAGAAGCTGGGCCTGTTTCTCGGGGCCCTCCCCTCCCGTCACTCAGGTGTCTATGTACAAATATTACTTCCTTGGAAGTGCTTTCCCTGACTATCTCATATACAACCTCCCTTTTGCCCCTTGTTTACTGAATGCATTATGATTTGCTTCACATTTATTCATACATTATTAATTATCTCTCTCCCTTACTGGAAGCTCTACGGGGACAGGGTTTTATCTGCCCGCTACTGAATCCTTCACACCTGAAGGAGTGCTGGACATGTAGAAAGCACTTAATGAGTATATGTTACATGGACACATGAATTTTTAAAAAAAATTACCACAACCAAATATGACTTATTCTTTCAGAACTAGAACGGTTAAATAACAGGAAACCTACAATACAATGCATCATACCAACAGATACATTTTAAAGGTAAATTAACAATAAATTTGTAAAATGTAACACCTAGTCATAATTGAGTGAACAATTTTAATATATTAGAAATAAAATAAAATTGACAACATGACACAAAAACTAAGTTAAATCAATGATATTCAATGGGAAGGCACTAACAACATTCCTCCAAAAATCAGAAATTAGATTAAGAATACATATTATCCAAAATTATTTTTAAAATTCTCTGGGAGTTCTAGTCCATTGAATAACTTCCAGATAGAATAAACTGGCAAATGTATACATAGGACACTACTAAAATATTTTTAAAAGTTAACAATTAACTGCCCTTGCTCAAAGTATACAAGTACGAAAGCAATGTTTTAAAAAAGAGAAAAGACAGACATATTTACTTCTACAAAAATTAATTTTTAAAAAAATTTTAAAAGTACAACACTGGGAGAAAATTACTTTTAAAAAACCCACAAAGTACGTGTATATGTGTGTATACATGTATTTGTGTATACATTTATTATACTTCAATAAAAGCTTTTAAAATTGAGCAGGACATGGTGGCTCATGCCTGACATCCCAGAGACTTAGGAGGCTGAGGTGGAAGGATCACCTGAGCCCAGAAATTTGAAGCTACAGTGAGCCATGATCATGCCACTGCACTCAAGCCTAGCAACAGAGCAATACCTCATCTATGAAAAAATGTTTTAAAAGTTTAAAAAATTGATGTCTCAATATATTAAATGTGCATATAAATCCACAATAAGATTGTAAGCCAAATTTTCAAGATTCCAGGTCATAAAATTCAAACTACAAAAGAAATGCAAGTGTCCAAATAAAAAATACTCAATGTCTCCAATTTTTTAAATTATAAAACAAAACAATAAGATAACACTTTATTTCAAAACTTCTCTTTAAAGTGATCATGATCTAGACTTTTGAGGTAGAGTGAAGCAAATATTCTTACTTACTGGTGGCAGAAAAATAGCTGTCAAAAGCCAAATGTTGAAATCCACTCTTCTCTCACTTCTAAATCTAGTCTCTGCACTACAGCCAGAGTAACTTTGTCAAAGGGCAAATGTGACTATGACATTTTTTTATCTAAAAATCTTTCAATGTTCCCCATTGTTTCTAGAATAAAGATCTAAATCATAGTACAGCTTACATGGTCCCTTATGGTCTGTTCCCTGCCTCCCCCTGAACCTTATGTCTCAAAATGTATTCTACATCAATGAAAACCTTCCTCTCAGGAAATAATAGACACAGGGGACACTAATAAGGGGGGAACGGTAGAGTGGATAGAGTTCAGAAACTACCTATGGTGCACAATGTGACCCAATCCCCACCACTACATAATATGTTCATGTAATGAATATTCGTATGTGCCCCCCTGAATCTAAAATTAAAAATTAAATAAAATAGACCTTCCTCTCTACACTCAATGTGTTTCATCCTCTCTCATCTCAACTTTTACAAGTGTGATCCTTGTGCCAGGAACACCTCTCTGTCCTGTCACATATCACAATTTTAATTTTATATGTATTTGGGTGATTATTTAATCAATACCTCTCTCCTTCTCCAGTCTATTAGCTCTGAGAGAGCAATAACCAGTATCTTCATACTTGTTATTGTAGACTGAGCATCTTGGACCATAAGAGATGTTCAATAAATATTTTCTGAAAAAAGGAAACTTCTCCCGTTTTCTTGGCTACTCCAAAAAATAAGAAGACCTAAAGCCCCGCCCCTTGTGTAGTTTGCCAAGGCAAAGAGGTGCAGGGCATTCATATCTCTTGACACAGCCCTATCACAAGGTTGAACAGCAGTGAGATTACTATCTTCCAACATGGTGCCATTAAACCATGTCATCTCCAATTATATTCTGAAGTATTTACATTCCTGGTCTCCAAGGTGAGATGTTATGTTTATTCCTACCAAACTTCCCCTTGTTAAACCAAGCACATAATTTCAATTTTTAAGCTCCTTCTGAATCCTGATTTTGCCAAATTACGTTTCCTATCACTCCTAGTTATATGTCACCCACAATTAGTTTTCTTCTAAATTATTGATAAGTGTTGTATAATTACAATGATGACTACAAGGATATCTATCATTTCTCAAGTCCTTACTTAAAAGCGCCAGATTCCATTACAGTCCATTTTCATGATGACTCCTGTCACCCTCATAACAATATTATGAGGTGAGTGTTCGCATCTCAGTCTTTAGAGATGGTAAATCTGTGGCTCTGTTCATCAACTAACTTACCCGAGATTTCATAGATCATAAGTGGAAGGAGATGAATTTAAACTCAGTCATGTTTACCTACTAAGCCTCTTCACACGACTCTAGTGGTTTACAAATTTTCTTAGCCATGCAGTCTATTGTTTCAGCTAAATCTTACCAGAAGTCTGCAAAACAATTAAAATCAGAGTAGCTCTTGGCCTAGCACAGCTTCAAAATTACTGCAGTACATTGGGTTGATTTTCACCAAGAGAGTCTAAGCCAGAGGGCTGGATCAATGCCTAAAAAAACCTCTGTTATAGTCACAATATAGTAATTTCTCACTTGTTCTAGAACATTCTAGAATGTTCTGGATTGTTCTAGAATACTCTAGACTTTCCTATGGGAATGTTTTATTCTGTGTTGTCCAATATGATAGTCACTAGGCACATGTGCTGTTGAACACTAGAAATGTGATTAGTGTTAACTGAGAAACTAAAATTTTAATTTTATTTCATTTAAATTAATTTACACTTAAATTGAAATGCCACACATAGCTACTGACTAGCATATGAGACAACATATGTTTACAAATTATGAGTTGACTTTATTATACTAGACTCTATCCCATACTTCCTTGTCATCCTCAAAACACAATAGATTAGAAATAAAAATGTGATCTCAGGCATTTCAAAAGTCAGGCATAGAATGTTCACCAAAGAATTGTATGTTCCCCTACATTTCCCAGTTTTCATTGCAGTCAGGCTGGTGCCATGTGACTAGACCTGGCCAAAGAACTCTGAATGGAAGTGACACATGGCTCTTTTAGGCTGAGGTAATGAAGACCTAATGTTCCTTAACATCCCTCTCTCTCCTTGAAGACAACATATGCCAGGCAACATAAGTAGAAAGATGTGAGAAGGCACTTTATTCATGGGAGAAATAACCCTTGTTTTACTTAAACCACTGAGATTCCAGAGTTAATTGTTACAGCAGCATCCCATTGCCTAGGCTGACTAGAAAATGCTAATGAAGAGAATACTTAGAATTCTTGCCAAAATAAGAGCAACAAAGAAGCAGCAGAAACAGGACTCAGAGGGGTGAGAAGCCAGAAGCAACAGACTGAGGTGAGTCATAACTAAATTCCACTAACAGTAACACTTATTTTTGTGCCTCCCTGGTGGAGAGAAGTGTCATTTTTACAATTATCATCCTCCGGGCTCATAATGGCTGATAGTTAGAAATGGCAATCTCCGGTCTGTTATCCTACAGTTTGCTTCTAAAGAAAAGTTGTCCACACGAAGTACCATTTTGCTTCTTTCCTTGGGAAACAGGTTTAACTCAATTATGTTATATAAGTGGAGATTATAAAACCGGCATTGGCAATGATTCTTCTAGCAGCCCTGTGTCCTTGGAGCTGTCACTTGGAAATTGTTTAATGGGATAGATGTGGACCTTTGGTATTGGGAGTAATATGGGAAATAGACATTTAAGGCCACAGCTTGTCAGACAGGACTTTTCTTTGCTAGAGGCAATTCCTGACTGTGATGATGATTCTGCTAAGCTCCGCCAGTTTTCTGCTCTTCCCCAGCCTGAAAAGTCAATGACAAGTTAGACACCATTCATTAAGACTCACTGAATCTTTTGTTAAAAAGGTACATTCACTCAATATTTATAAAATGTCTTTTTTCCCAGATATATGGGCCATCCAAGGATTTCTCTTTGGGAACTTCTCATGTCTCCCCTCCAGAGATGTACAGGAAACAATCCACATGCCGACTACTATCTCCTAGCCCCTCAATAATGCAGGGAAATGTGAACTGTAATTCTCAATGCCATGGCATTTTGAGAGTTGCAGCGCTCTTCAGGACAGTATGGTACCATGTTGCCATCTGCTAGTGCTGTGACTCTGGGTAAGTTACTATCTCTGTAACTAAATGTAGTGATTGCTGAAGGTGTTGCCCCAGTCTCCTTGGATCCCTGTAACCAGTTCCAATGTGTTCATGTCCCCACTTGAGCATGGTTTCACCTCATGGCTTTCAGAAGACCAACCATGGACTCTGGAGACCCTTTTCTCAAACAAACCTGGAAAGCTAGAAGTGTCTAGGAGTTGACAACCCCAGGGAGGCTGTAGTCAATGACTGGTGCAGGAGTGTTAACGTCCAGCAACCTTGATTCAGGCAGTACAAACTCTACTGTGTAATTTACTTCCAGAGCACCTGCATGAGATCAGATTGAAGCTGGGACTTCACTCAGAATCCCACCCCTGCTTGGCTGGTTCTCTGTCCTTACCCCTTTTCTTTCACTCTCATATGAATTTCCCCAGGACATACTTTCTTTTTTTTTCTAATAATAAACTTTTCATTGTAGGGTAGTTTTTTTTTATTTACAGAAAAATTTTAAAGATAGTATGAGTTTTCATTGACCCCACAACCAGTCTCCCCGATCACTAACCTATTACATTAATATGATTCATTCGTCACAATCATGGATCAATATCGACATACAATTGTTAAGTAAAGGCCATACTTTACTTAGCTATCCTTGATTTTTACCCAGTGTCCTTTTCTTGCTCCAGAATCCCATTCAGGACACTACATGACATTAACTCATCAAGATTCCCCAAATTTCTCTTAACCGTGACAGTTTTTTTGGTTTTGGTGACCTTGATCATTTTGAGAAGTACCGGTCAGTTACTTTGTAGGACATTCCGCAGTTGGGATTTGTCTGTCTTCCTCACGATTAGACTGGAATTATGGGTTTAGGGGAGGAAGACCACAGAGGTAAAATGTCATTTTCATCACATTATATAATAGGCACATATTCTCTAAAGCAGCAATCCCCAATCTTTTTGGCATCAGGGACCAGTTTCTTGGAAGACAATGTTTCCACAGACCAGGGAGTGGGAGGGGGGATGGTTTGGGGATGATTCAAACACATTGCATTTATTGTGCACTTTATTTCTATTATTATTACATTGAATATGTAATGAAATAATTATACAAATCACCATAATGCAGAATTGGTGGGAGTCCTCAGCTTGTTTTCTTGCAACTAGAGGGTCCCATCTGGGGGTAATAGGAGTCTGTGAAATCCTAAGTGTGCTGCTTGTGTCTGGTCTACTCTGTAATCTCATTTGGGTTGCTGTCACCACAGAAAATCATGCTTCGCAAAGACAGGATGTTGGAAATGAAAGCGGGCTTTTCATTGCTTCTGTGGCAATCTCAGGATATTCCGCCTTTAATCCAGGATGCATGGAGATTTGAAGTTGTCTCAAACATGCTTTTAAGGCCACCCTCATTTGCAATCTCAAGCAGTTGGTCCTCTTCTAGCGTGGACGAAGTTGACTCACATGGCTTATTCACAAATGGATCGTGGATCCATTCCTTCCCAGTTTGGGAGTCTTTTGTGGTTGGGAAGTAATGCTCAAACTCTTTTGAAAGCTGAGATAAGTGATCATGCACCAGCTGGGAGGAGGAAGGCTCTGGCTCAGTTTCTTTGAAAACCTCTGCTAATATTTGAAACATGTCAAAAATCCAAAGGTTCACTCATCACCCCCATAATTTCAGTTTGGCTTTGAATGCAGCCACTTTATCTGCCGACTTTAACACAGTTGTCTTTCTTCTGGATTGTGCACCATGACTCATTAATCCTCTCTAAGAATCGTGCCTCAATGTCCTCTGCTATTTCATCAATTTGTCTAGTTATGGTACCTGAAAGAGGAACACGTGCCACCTTTTGAACTGCAGCCTCTCTTGAAAGTTCATGACAAATGTCCTGAGTAGCAGGCAGGATCAACTCTTCATAGTAACAGGCTTCTCAGCTTTAGCAATGTGGTTAGTCACTAAGAATGATGCTCTCAGTGCAGACACATTTGATGAAGTGATGGCCTTCAATAATTGCTTCTGTTCTTAATATTCACATTTTTTTTTTCTTTTGAAAAACTCCAAAGCATTGTCTTTCAATGCAGGGTGTTTGGTCTCCATGTGGCAACACAATTTTCAAGGTTTCATGGCTTCATTGGATAGCTGGTTGCCACATATTATACAAAGCAGGCTTGAAGAATGTGAATCACCTGTTGAAAAAAACCCATAATTTAAGTAGGACTCGTATTTTCTTTTAAATGCAGCTTTCTTTTTGTTGACAGTCTTAGAGTCTTTTTTTTTTTTTTTGCCTCATCATTGGGTCTTTCTCCCTTTTCAAAGAAACTGCCCAGTGACTTTGCTTTTTACTCATTTTGACTAGGGTTAGTCTGTGAGCTTACCAAATCTGTGACTGACACAAGTGTGCAATGTAAGGAAGAGGCATAGATGTAAGTGGTAAATAAAATGACGGGTCATGCATGGATCAAAGTAGTGTTGGATTCTGCTTAAAGCTTGCCCCCTGATGCAGCTGTACAATTGAAGTACACAAACTCACTTGCCGATCACTGACAGGGTTTTGATATGAGTCTGCAAGCAATTGATTTATTATGGTCTCTGTACAGTCAAACTCACTGCTAACATTAATCTGTATTCGCAGCCACTCCCCAGCACCAGCATCACCACCTCAGCTTCACCTCAGATCA
Organism: Tarsius wallacei; assembly: GCA_963574415.1. NCBI lineage: Eukaryota > Metazoa > Chordata > Mammalia > Primates > Tarsiidae > Tarsius > Tarsius wallacei. The sequence goes on from CAUYQG010249876.1 coordinate 33,399, forward strand.
TCAGGCATTGGATTCCCATAACGAGTGCTCAACCTAGATCTCTCACGTGCACAGTTCACAATAGGTTTAGCACTCCTATGAGAATCTAATGCCACTGCCCATCTGCAGGAGGCAGAGCTCAGGCAATAATGCAAGCGATGGGGAGCAGCTGTAAATACAGACGAAGCTTCGCTCATATTCCCACTGCCCACCTCTTGCTGTGTGGCCCAGTTCCTAATAGGCCACAGACCAACACTGGTCTGTAGCCTGGGGGTTGGGGACCCCTGCTCCTTATAAGGTTACTCTCCTCTCCCCGCTTCCATACCATGCTCTTTGTAAGGAAGGCACTATATGTAGCCCATACTTAGGGAATGGGAAATTATTATTCACCTCCTTGCAAGTGGAGTATCTACGTAAATTATTTGAAATTCTTCTGAAAAGGAGATATGTCTCTTCCCATTTAATACTTTATTCAATCATGTATGTATATCAATATAAACTCATTAATATTTATTTTACACTTTGTGTTATAACTTAATATATACTAGTTTTTACACAAATTATTCCAGCTTTGGCCTTTGGAAGCTCTTTCAGTTGGATCCTGTGCCCCTTAACATAACCCTATCATTGTGGATTTTTAAAAAATATTTTTTCAGCATTTCCTTATTTTCTGCACAACAAGATGCTGTAAAGCTCATCTTGTATATCCCAACCCCAGTCCTAGAATCAGCTATTTTTTAATTTGAAAATGGTATTAGAAGCCAAGATCTGGGTGCCAGATGTGCACATTGCCACTGGGGTGTTATTGCTTCTATGCCCTCTTAACCAAAAGAGCAAATATATATCTTACAGACAAAAATAAGTGTTGGATCGTGACCTAAAGCCTGCCACCAGATGCAGCTGTACGATTGAAGTAAATCAACTCACTTGCCACTCACTGATAGGGTTTTGATATGAGTCTGCAATCAATATTACATAATTTATTCACTACCTTATTCACTACCTCATGAATCATTCCACCCATCTTCCCTTGCTTGTCTGTAATCTCAAACACCAACAGTGAGAATGATGTCTTCCACCATCTGTCACTCATTTACTCAAGTACTCATTTCTAGTATATGTGTATAGATATTTCAGAATTGTTAACCCCTTCTGCTGTGAGAAACAATTATATCAACCAGAGTACAGTACTTATGTACTTAATCTCATGGACGCCACTCATTTCCAAAGTTACATGGATCAGCAACTTTTCCCTTCACCCCTTTCAGTGAGGTTGTTTCATATCTTTTTAATACAGTTAGATTCTTTTGTCACAGTCTGCATTTCATCTTGGGATCCTGTAACTTCCTAAATGATATTTTTCATTTGCATGCACTAAAGTTATTCTTTGTGCTGTAAATTAATTAAATTTTGACAAATGCAGAATGTCATATATCCACCATTACTATATCATTCAGAATAGATTCACTACTCTAAAAAAATCTCCTATGCTTGGCTCATCCAACTTTTTCCCCCCTCCAGCAAACTCCTAGCAATTGTTGATCTGTTTAGTTTCTTTAGTCTTGCCCTTTTTCAAAAATCAATATTAATGGAATCACACAATATTTAGCCTTTCAGATGGCTGCTTTTACTTGGCAATATAAATTTAAGATACATTGATATCTTTGCATGGCTTGATAGCTCAATCTTTTTTATTGTGGAATAATATTCCATTGGATGAATATACTAAAGTTTATTTATCTGTTCATCTGTTGAAGAATATTTTTAATGCTTCCAGTTCTTGGCAATTACAAACAAAGCCACTACGTATAAAAATTCACAAGTTTTTGTGTGGATGTAACTTTTCAAATAAGTTGGGTAAATACCTAGAAGTATGACTGCTTCATTGTAAAGTAAGACTATGTTCAGCTTTGTAAGAAACTGCCAAACTGTTTCCTAAAGTGGCTGTATCATTTTACATTCCCAGCAGCAATAACGTTCCTTTTGTTCTGCATCCTCTCCAGCAATTAGTATTATCAGAATTTTTTAATTTTAGTCATGCTAATAAATGTGTAATGATACCTCACTGAGGTTCTAATTTATATTTTTCTATTGATTAATGATGCCGAGCAGCTTTCCATATGCTTAATTACCATATTTATATCTTCCATGGTGAGAGGTCCAGGTCTTTTGTCCTTTTTTGATCAGGTTGTTTGTTCTCTTACTATTGACTTTTAAGATTTCTTTGTGTATTTTGTATATAAGTAATTTGTCAGACGTGTGTTTAGCATCTATTTTCTCCAAGTCTGTGGCCTGTTTTTTAATTCTGTTACATATCTTTCACAGAAAAACCAGTTTTTAATTTTAATGAAGTTCAAATTAAATTTTCACATCACAGATTATAATTCTGGTCTTGTATCTAAAAGTTCATCATCAAACAGATCATGTAGATCTTCTTCTTTTTTTCTACAAGGATTTGTATAGTTTTTCATCTTACATTTGTCTATGGTTAATTTTAAGTTAATTTTTGTATTTTTTTTTGGCATATGAATGTCCAATTCAGCACTATTTGTTGAAAAGACTATCCTTTCTTCATTGGATTGCCTTTGCTATTATGTAGACCATCTGTTGATTATATTTGAGTGGCTCTATTTCTGGGCTTTTTTAATCTGTACATTGATCTATATGTCTTATCTTTCACAATACCATGATGTCTTGATTACTGTAGATTTATAAGTCTTAAAATCGAGTAGTGAGAGTCCTCAGGCGTTGTTCTGATTTTTCAGTATTGTGTTGGTTATTCCAGGCCTTTTGCCTTTCCATATAAACTTTAAAATCATTTGTCTATATCTACAAAAATAACTTTACTGGTATTTTGATTGAAATTGCTTTGAATATATAGATTATGTTGGGAAGAACTGACATCTTAAAAATACTGAGTCTTCCAACCCATGAACACATAATATACCTCTATTCCAATATTCTTCTATTTCTTTCATCAGTGTTTTGAAGTTTTCTACATATAGAACCTGTGCTTATTTTATTAGACTTACACTTAAGTACTTCATTTTTTAAAATGTGGTCCTATTGCAAATGAACCTTGTATCCTGCAACCTTGTTATAGTCACTAATTAGTCCCAGGGTGATTCTTTCTTTTTTGTAGATTTGTTGAGATTTTCTACATAGACAATCAGATTATTTGTGAATAAAGAGTTTTATTTCATCCCTTCTCATATACATTCCTTTTATTTCTTTTTCTTGTCTTGTTGCATTAGCCAGGACTTTCAGCACAATTTTGAATTGGGGTGGTAAGGAAGGACATACTTGCCTCGTTCCTGATCTTTGAAGGACAATATCCAGTTTCCCACCATTAAGCATAGAAGCTGTAAATTCTTGTATATATGCTTTATCAAGTTCAGTTTGCTTAATTTTTTGAAAATTGTAAATGGGTCTTCCATTTTGTTAAATGCCTTTTGCACATCAGTTGCTATTATCATATGCCTTTGTTTGTTTAGTCTACTGACATGATGAATTACAATGATTTATTTTTGAGTGTTGAACCAGCCATGTATACTTACAATAAATCCCATTTGATTGTGGTATAAATTTTTTATAGATTGTTGGATTTGATTTGCTAATATTTTACTGAGGATTTTTGCTCATGAGAATCATTGAGTCTATAGTTTTCCCTTTCTTGTAATATCTATCTAGTTTTGGTATTAAGATAATGCTGGCCTCATAGAATGCATTAGAGAGCGTTTCCTCTGCTTCAATTTTCTGGGAGAGATTCTAAAGTTCTGGTAACATTTTGTAAATAAACCATATAAATCTAATCTCAGAATCTGCTTCTGAGAAACACAACCCAAGACTTTATTTCCTTGTCCATAAAATGGTGATAATAATAGCTTCTTCTTGAATTTTCTGTAGAGACCAGGTCTTGCTATGTTGCCCAGGATAGTCTCAAACTCCTGGGCAAGGCTCAAATGATCCTCCCGCCTTAGCCTACCAAAGTTCTGGGATTGCAGGTGTGGGCCACCATGTTGGACCCCAATAGTTTCTTCTTTATAGGATTGTAATGAGATCACACAAGATAATGTAGCACTGAGCACTGCACCCAGACCCCTTTGCCAGTCAAGTACTCCCATCCCCCAGTTACTAAGAGCTTTGCTTAGTAACAGCTCACATCTGCTTTTCTTTTCCAGACTACTACCCTTGGAGGACCAGAACTAACTGCTTCATCTGAAAGGATGATATTTGTAGATATGTTTTATCAAGTTTAGAAGGTCCCCATCTGTTTCTAGTTTGCTTAATTTAAAAAAAATATATAAATGGGTCCTGCATTTTGTTAAATGGCTTTTGCCCATTAGTTGTTATATATGACTTTGCTTAGTGAGTAATTAGCAGATATGGGTGAACGAAAACACCAATCCCCTTGTTCAAGTAAGAGGACAACCTCATGGGACAAATTATGCCCCAGAGGCCCCTATGGATCACGCCAGGACTAACCTTAACCTGAGATCATATTCTTGCTCAACATTTCCCCCTGCTCTATCCTTATGCCCTTTTCCCCTCAATTTTTTCTTAAGGGCAACCCAACCTCTCAATAAATTGCATGTCCCTGAATCTTTGATAAGACTTAACCTCTGGGAAACCAACCCTAAGGCAGTTAGCAAACAGAAGTTGTCTTAGGGAAAAAATAAGAGTCTGATGTTGAATCATTTGCCAACTGGTAGACAACAGAAATTCCCATTATTAGAGCTCTGTAGACTACTGATAGTCCCTGATGTGTAGGAAAAATGCAAATGCAGTGATTTTTACCTGTGGTGAGTTGGAACGAGCTACAGGTGGAAGGGGATGTGCTACCTCGTATAATACTTCTGGTGTCTGAGAAATCTGGGAGGTGTGGGGAGATAGTAAGTAAAATTGAATGGTTGTTGCTGAAAACATTTATTGATGCTTTGAGGAGAGAAAATAACAGAGAAAATGAATTTTCAAATTCCAGGAAAAAATAGCCTGGAATGTAAATAGTAGACATCCTTGGAATTCCCATCCTGTCTCATGATGCTCTAGGAAGCCATGCCACCCAAGTGGGTTTTCCCAAATGACCCTCTGGCCTATATATGTGTGACACTGAAATTCTAGCTACTAAACCAAATATATTAAAACAGAAAATCAGTCAAATTGGTTATTCAGCATTAGGATCTAAACAAATAGGAGATTGAGAAATCTTTGACTTTACATTGAGTGGGTTTTGTCAAAGAGATAGTGCCTCTGTCACAGGGCTTACAGCTTTTCCCAATTCAATTAATTGGAACTTCACAGAAAAGCGAATGCTGTAAAATAAAAGACTCAAACATCTGGGACTCCATGCACAATCCAGTGGAAAGCAATAATATGATGCAGTCACAGCTTGTGGATAGGAATTTTAAGAGCCTTTATTTCCAAGAACTACTGCTCAGAGAGAGTGTGTGGCTCCTTTTTACAGCTAGTACACAAGGCAGGTTTAGGTGGTGGTTTTTCTTAGAATGCAATTTAGTGAGGCATCTCCAATGTGTTCCTTTGATAAAAATACATTTATCGAGTGCCTCTTTGGGGTCAGCCACTGTGTTAGGGTACGATGGTGAACGTAGTAGACACAGATAATGTCTGTACTCACTGAGCGTAGGGTCTAACTTCATTTCAAAAACTCATGATCCAGCAGGAGAGTGTCATGGAGGGTAGGTGCCCCCGATAGAACGTGTGACCTTAAGTCAAAGGACACAGCCAGCCAGAGGCACCTTCACTCTCTTTGCTCCCTCTAGGGTTCCCCATTAGCCACCAAATGAGAAAAAAGAGGGCTAAGGAGTCCCACTGACACAGTCCATAGTCTAAGGCACTGAACAGAGAGAAGAAGGGAACAGCATGGGCCTAGAGAGGCAATGAAAGATAGTCAGCACACAGCCATGACCCAGTGATGTTCAATAACTATTATCTCAGGAAACTACTCCTCTCTGGCCATACAGGCTCCAGGATATTCTCATGGTATCACTTGTATGTAATTTTTCTCTCATTTAGTTCTAAACCAAATAATCTGTTCTAATCTATGTCACTAATTTTTGTCTTCCTATATAGCTTCTTGGAGGATAATGCTCACTCCCTTTCTCCTTCTATATGACCTAGTTCTTGGAGAAAATTACTCCCTTTGAGAACTCCTGAATTCCTAAAAGATTCTACTTAGCTTTTGGGTATGAAAATATTGTTAGAGATAAAACCTGTAAAAATCCCAATTTGACTGCCAATTTGTGTTCAGAGCCACTTTCAAATGAGAGCACATAAGACTGCTGAAGAAAAGACAATCTGCAAATGGTAAATATATGCCTAAAGGATAATGGTGTATGATCAGAATTGTTACTGTTAAATGCTCACTTGGCACCACCAAAAGGGGGAGCTTTACAGCATAGGACAACCTTGACAGCAACACGTCCTAACAGTGAGGAGGATGTTGGTGGTAATGTGATGCCAGTGATACTAACAACAGTAATAACATTGGTACATATTGTTCAAGTGCCTGTACTGAGTGCCTGATAGCACCCTCAACCCTTCATACATATTATTTCATTTAATATCATTAGTATTAATCTTATACACATCTCCTTCAATACTCAAATTGGTATTATTATCACAGCATTTGTATTTTATATATTTTATTGGATTCAATAATCAATATTATTTCTGCATTTTATACATATAATCTTATGCATTTTAAGTATTTTATTTCATTCAATATAAAAATCATTATTATTATTGCAATATTTTTATACATATTATTTTATACATTTTATGCCTTTTATCGCATGTGAGACTCAAACTGCTATTATCATCCCAGCTTTACAGCACAGGGAGTAGGAGTTATCACTCAGAATCACGAAGCGGGTGAGCAGTGGGGCTGGGCCTGTCTCTCTCCAACACAAATAAAGTGCCTCCCTCCAACCATAATAGCTGACGTGCAGAAATCCTCACAACATGCCAAGGCCAAGTACTGTGCTAACTATCCTTGTGTGCACTTTTTGCATTTGAGCTTCACAACAGCCCTATATGAGGTAGGTTCTATTTCCAATCGCTATTTTGCAAATCTCAAAAATGGCACCCAGACAAGTTATAGTAATTAAGGGAGACGTCTACTATTCAGACATCTGCTGGGTATCTAACTCAACTAAATATAGAGGGTCTGGAGAATAACTACATTGGGGAATGTTTCACCCTCTCGGTGCCTATGAACCAATGAGGTGACCTGTGAAGGAGGACTTGGCCTAGGTTTAGAAAGAAAGATGAGTTAGCGGTGACAGGATGGAAGTAGGCTATGGAAAAGCAACTCTCTTTTCCTGAGGTTCTTAATAAGAAAAGAGAAAAACCAGCACTGGCAGGTAAAATCCCCACATTCTCAAGACATTAAATTCTCCTTAGAACGTGGTTTATCAGAGTCGTGTGGTTTTGACAGAAAGTGGCTCCGGCTTCTTGAGCAAACAACTACAAAAAAAGATAAAAGTATAGGCATCTACTTTTCACAGAGAAAACAGTTTGGTAGGCTGAACAGTCACGTGACTTACAAGGGCTGGAGAATTCTAAAGAAAGGTTGTGAAGATGAAATCACAAACTGTCCCAGTGAGAAAGAAAAGGAGTGAAGCCAGAAGAACAGCACTGTGCTCCTCTAAAAGCATCAGGTCTTAAACAAGAGTAACAAGGACAGAGCATGTGATTAGAAGCAAAGATGGAACATCCATGCTGACCAGTAGGAATAGTTTGGGGAAGGGGAAAGCTCAGAATTAACATAGGCAACAGCCAAAGAAAAAAGACCAGGGAGTCGCAGCAGTTTTCTTGGGGAGGACTGAGTAGGGAATTAACATCCATTGACCTTGGGCATTTTAAGTTTGGGCTCTGGAGTCTAATGGAGCTGAGTTGGAAACCTGGTTGTGCCATAAACAAACCTAATGACACTGGAAGGCCCTTTTCTCAGATGTCTATGGGGCTAATGTCATTGTCTCCTTCAAGTCTGCATTCATACTATCACCTTCTTGATGAGGCCTCCCTGACACTCCTTCCCTCCTGCCTCCCCAGCACTTTCATTTTCCTTTCTCTGTTCTACCCTTTCCTTATCCACAGTAGTTATTAGCTTCTAATAATAATTTGTTAGTATTGTGTACATTTTTATTGTCTGCCCCAACCCTCCACATACATACTTTTTTGGCTTTTATTGCCTGTGTTTTGGGGGTTAGATACAAAAAAATCACCGCCCAAACCAATGTCATGGAGCATTTTCTCTATGTTTTCTTATAGTAGTTTTACAGTTTTAGGTGTTATGTTTATGTCTTTAATCCATTTTGAGTTGGTTTTTGTATATGTGTAAGTTAAGGTATAATTTTATTCTTCTGTATGCAGATATCCAGAGACTGTCCCTTCCCTATTATGTGTTCTTGGCATCTTTGTCAAAAATCAATTGACCTTAAATGTGTAGATTTATTTCTGAGCTTCTGTTCCGTTCCATTGGTCTGTGTCTACTTTTATGCCAGTACCATGCTGCTTTGATTACCATATTTCTGTAGCATATTTTAAAGTCAGGTAGTGTGATGTTTCTGGCTTTGATCTTTTTGCTGAAGATTGCTTTGGTTATTCAGGACCTTTTGTGGTTTCATATAAATTTTAGGAGTCTTTATTTCTGTAGAAAAAACCGTCATTGGGATGGGAGGATTCCAAGATGGCAACAGGTGGACAGATTGTGGGAGTCTCCACATAAATGAGAGGGTGCAGAGACAAGTGTTCATGCTAGGGTGTGGGCAAATGGGTGTGCGAATGTCTGATTGAGCGGAGACATGGAAGCCAGCGACCTGAGCCCTCCAGTTTAGGTGACTGACTGCATGGCTGCTCGGACCCAATGCACTCAACGACCTAGAGGCAGGCACCATCTCTGCAGCACCGCCTGGAGGAAAAAAGGGAATAAAATGGCAAGGATCACCCACTGCTGGCACCGCCTGCCACTGCAGCCTTCAGTGCCAGAGTGGACACTGGCAGCGGGAACTGGGAAGAAATATACTAGAAAAACCCATCCTGAGTCCCAGGCTTGGAGACCCAGGCGCCCATCCCCCAACTGAAGCAATTGCGGTCTACAGCTGCAACCAAAGAACTCTGCCCTGGCTCACAGCAGATGAGAAGCAGTCAGTTCTAAAGTGACACAGCATCCTTTTTCCAGTAGTTTATGAGACATGTGATTCAGGCATGCAACATCCTGATCAGCACACACGGAGAAGGCTGAACACAGGCGGATCAGCTGGTGGCAGTTCACAGCCTCGGGGTGAACAGGGAGATAGACTTAGAAGTTGGAACCCCCTTCCCTTCAGAAACTTTTCTCTTCTGCCTTGAGCTAAGAGAAGCAGTGCTTGGGACAGCCCGCAAGAATAAGTTCCAACCGGAATAGGAAACCTAGTTACAGCCCTGCAGATGCAGAACCGGTCACAAGAGGGAGCCCCACCTCTCAAAGAGACATACTAAAACTGAGAACTCTTTATCATTTTGTTTTGTTTTGCTTGCTGTTGTTTTTTGGGGGGGGTATTGGTTTGTTTGTTTGATTATCTCATTTGGTTGCATTGTTTGTCGGTTGGTTTTCTCTTTCCTTTCCTTCTATTTTTCTTTGTCCTTGCTGGTTTTGTTTTAATGTTTTTTCTTTCTTTTGTTCTTTTTCTATTTTTCTTTCCTCTTTTTCTCTTTCTCCCCTTTTCTTTCTTTCTCTCTCTCTCTCTCTCTCTCTCTCTCTCTCTCTCTCTCTCTCTCTCTTCCTTCTTATACACTGTCTTGGACTCAGAGGTTTTGCAAGCATATCCATTGTAAGGCCATATTGTGCAGACATGGAGAGCAAGTCCCTGGTGACCTATTCACCAGATAGCAAACATTATGACCTGCCAATAGGTTCAGAATCCTTGTAGCTTACCTCCCTCCCCTAGTAAGTGCTCAAAACTGAGAGAGCACAACGCCCCATCTCCAGCCCTACTTCATAATTGAACAAACCTGGAGTCCTAGTTCCAGGAAGGACAAAAGGTAGAGCAAATATCAGAAGTGACTGCTTCTCCATTTTCCAATGAGCAATGGAATTAAAGAGAAAGATAAAAGAACTGCTACAAATGAAGAAAACCAACAAGAAAACTGCCGGTAACCATCAGAATCCCAGCAAGGAGTCAGTGCTAGAAAGAACAGCTACTGGGCCACAAACAATGGCTATCTCCCAGAACAACAGTACCCAGAAGGTACTTATGGAGATCAGAGGATCATTGGAAAGAACGAATAAAAATCAAGAAATTCAAGGGCTAAAACAAAATGAAATTGCAGTGGAGCTAGACAGACTCAAGAAATTGTACTTAGAAACAACAGAAATAAAGAATTCCATCCAAGAAATAAATAAAAAACTGATAAGCAGAATTGACCAAGCATAATAAAGAATCTCAGAGCTGGAAGACCAAAATATGAAATTAACCCAATCTATTAAAAATATAGAAAAAAAAACTTTAGATGAAAGAGGAAACTCTCCAAGAGATGTGCTATTTTAACAAGAGACCAAATCTACGTCTGATTGGAATATCTGAAATAAAAAGAGAAATGGAAAACACCTTGAAACAAACATGCCATGAGGTCATTCAAGAAAAACCTTTATCTGACCAGAAAGATGAATATTCAAGTACAAAAAATTCATAGAACCCCTTAAAGACATCTTATGAGAAGACCAACCCTTAGATACATAATAATTTGCCTACACAAAGTAGGTAGAAAAAAAAAATTCTAAAGGCAGCAAGGGAAAAAAGTCAGACTACCTACAAGGGGAGACCAACCAGAATTGCTGTAGACTTATCTGCAGAAATACTACAGGCCAAAGGAATTGAACCCCAATCTTTAATGTTTGCAAAGATAAACAATTTCAACCAAGAATTTCCTACCCAGCCAAGCTAAGCTTCATCAGCGATGGAGAATTAAAATCCTTCCCAGACATCCAATCCCTAAGAGAATATGCTGCTCTACAGGAGACACTTAAAAAGGTGCTGAGCATAGAAGAAAAAAGAAACAAAAGAAAGACCACATACTTCACAAGATTACAAAAAAACACAGAAGCAGCATAATATACAGTATACCCGTAAAAATGATAACACACACACATATATGAACACAAAAGCTAAATGAAAACAAAACAGTCTTATAAGAGCATTATGGCAGGGACAAAGTCTCACATTTCAATAATTAGCCTGAAAGTGAATGGACTAAATGAACCACTGAAAAGAAACAGAATGGCAAACTGGATAAAAACACATGACCCAGTAATTTGCTGCCTCTAGAAAACTCATCTTACCACAATGGATGCCCACAGACTCAAAGTTAGAGGATGAAAAACAAAATTTCAGTTGAACAGATTTAAAAAGAAGACAGGAGTCACAATCCTAATATCAGACAAAACAACATTTAAGCTATCAAAAATTTAAAAGGACAAAAGGACACAGCATAATGATGAAAGTTTCGATCTATCAACAAAAAATATCCATTCTAAACATATATGCACCCAACATATGAGCACCATCCCTTATAAAGCAACTACCAAGTAAACTGAAATAGATATTGACTCTAACACTATCATAGGTGGGAACTTAAATATCCCACTAACAACCTAGATAGATCGTCAAGGCAAAAAATCAACAAAAAGGTCCAGAACCTCAACTTGACACTCGGCCAAATGGACTTAGTAGATACCTACAGAGCACTCCATCCAACAACCAAAGAATATACATTCTACTCATCACCAAATGGAATGCACTCCAATACCAGCCACACCCTTGGCCATAAATCAAGCATAAACACATTTCGCAAGATTAAAATACTGCTATGCACCTTCTCAGACAACAGTAGAATAAAAATAAATACCACCAACAACAAAATTCCCCAAAATAAAGACATGAACACCAAACAACATGATGGTGAACAACTCCTGGGTCAATACAGAAATCAAAAAAGAAATTAAAAGATTCCTGGAAACAGATGAAAATGAAAAAACATCTTACCAAAGCCTCTGGGATGCCAGGAAAACAGTACTAGGAGGGGAATTTATATCTCTACAAACACACATCAAGAAAATAAAAAAAGAACAAGTTGACAGCCTTAAAAAACCACCTAAGGGAACAGGAAAGGCAAGACCACCAAAACCCTAACTTCAGCAGAAGAATCCAGATCACCAAAACAAAAGCTGAAATATAGGACATAGAAGACAAAAATACCATAGAAAAAAAGTAATGAAACAAAAAGCTGGTTCTTTGAAAGGATAAACAAGATTGATGGATCCCTAGCCAGAATGACCAAGAAAAAGAGAGAAAAAGCCCTAATAAATACAATCAGAAATGCAAAAAAATCAAGTCACAACTGACCTCGAAGAAAAACAAATGATTATCAGGTACTATGCATACCTGTATGGAAACAAACTCAATAACCTAAATGAAATGGAGGACTTTCTAACATCACACAATTTCCTAAGGTTGAAACAAGAAGAAATAGAGATCTTAAATAGACCAAAAATAACCCAGGAAATTATTTAGTCACAAGAAAAATACTTACAAAAAAAAGCCCTGGACCAGATGGATTTTTGGCGGAATTCTACAAAACATACAAGAAGAAGCTGATACCAATCCTATTGAAAGTATTCCAGGCAATCAAGAAAAATGGAACTCTCCCCAAATCATTTTATGAAGCTAACCACACTAATACCCAAATTGAGTAACGATCCAACAAAGAAAGGGAACTATAGGACAATATCCCTGATGAACATAGATGCAAAAATTCTCAACAAGATTCTAGCAAATCAGTCGGATGTGGTGGTGCTCACCTGTAGTTCCAGCTACTTGGAAGGCAGAGGCAGAAGGATCACCTGAGCCCAGCAGGTCGAGGTCACGGTGGCCATGAACATGCCACTGCACTCCAGCCTAGGCAACAGAGTGAGACTCTGACTCAAAAAAAAAAAAAAAAAAGACTCTAGCAAATCAGATCCAACAGCACATCTCAGAAATCATCCACCATGACCAAGTAGGCTTTATCCTCAGGATGCAGGGCTAGTTCAACATCCACAAGACCATAAATGTAATTAAATACATCAACAGATGTAAAAACAAGAACCACATGTTTATATCATTAGATGCAGAAAAAACTTTCAATAAAATTCAGCATTCCTTCTTGATAAAAACCCTCTAACACCTAGGCATAGAGGGCACGTACCTCAAAATAGTAAGAGATGTTTATGATAAACCCACAGCCAACATATTGCTAAATGGACAGAAACTGGAAGCATTTCCCCTGAAAACTGGAACAAGACAAGGCTGCCCACTCTCACCCCTCCTGTTCAACAGAGTGTTGGAAGTCGTAGCTAGAGCAATCAGACAAGAGAAGGAAATCAGGGGTATCCAAATAGGTAAAGAAGTCAAGTTAACCCTCTTGCAGACAATATGATTCATACCTCAAAAATCCAAGAGAATCTGTCCAAAATCTCCTTGCATTGAAAAAAGACTTTGGCAAAGTCTCACGGTACAAAATAAATGTGCAAAAGACAGTCACATTCTTACGCACCAACAACAAACAGAGAACCAAATAAAAATCACAATCCTGTTCACAACAGTCACAAAAAAAAAAAAAAGAAAAGAAAAAAAGAAAGAAAGAAAGAAAAGAAATATCTCGGCATCTTTCTAACAAGAGAAGTGAAAGATCTTTACAATGTAAACTACAAAACACTGCTCAAAGAAGTCAAAAATGACACAAACAAGTGGAAATATATTCTGTGCTCATGAATTGGAAGAATCAACATTGTTAAGATGTCCATCCTATCAAAGGTAATCTACAGATTCAACACTATACCCATTAAATTGCCAACATAATTCTTCTCAGACCTGGAAACAACAATATAGAAATTCATATGGAAACATAAATGACAGCAAATAGTCAAAACAATCCTTAGCAGAAGAAACGAAGTAGGAGGTATCACACTTCCAGACTTTAAACTTTATAATAAGGCGACAATAATCAAAACAGCCTGGTATTGGTACAAGAATAGCCATATAGACCAATGGAACAGGTTAGAGATTCCAGAAGCAAAACCTCAATTTCTCAATCAACTCATCTTAGACAAATCCTCCAGCAACAATCACTGAGGAGAGGAGTACCTATTCAGCAAATGGTGCTGGGAAAACTGGCTGACCACATGCTGAAGAATAAAACAGGATCCCTACTTACTTTTGTACCATACACAAAAATCAAATCCAAGTGGATGAAAGACCCAACTATAAAACCCCAAACTTTAAGAATCTTAGAAAAGCAGGAGACTCCCTTACAGAAATTGGAATAGGCAACCAGTTCCTTGTCAAAACCCTAGATGCCCATGCCATAAGAGATAAGATAGACACGTGGGACCTCATCAAACTGAAAAGCTTCTGTAAAGCAAAAGAAACCATCAAGAGAGCCGGGAGACAGCTGACAGAATGGGAAAAAATCTTTGCCAACTGTCTATCTGACAAAGGTCTAACACACAGGATCTACAAGAACTCAAATGTGACAAAAGGAAAAAAACAAACAGTCCTATTAAAAAATGGGCAATAGACATAAATAGACACTTCTCAAAAGAGGACATATGAGCAGCCAACAGACATGAAAAAATGCTCAGCCTCATTAATCATCAGAGAAATGCAAATCAGAACAACACTGCGATACCATCTAAGGCCAGTAAGAATGACCATTATTAATAATACAAAAAACAACAGATGCTGGCAAGGATGTGGAGAAAAGGGAACGTTTCTATACTGCTGATGGGATTCCAGTGTGGTGATTCCTAAAAGAACTAGAAATTGACCTTCCATATGACCCAGCAATTCCCCTACTGGGAATATACCCAGAGGAACTTAAAACACTCTACAAAAAAAGATACCTGCGTGTTCATGTTTATTGCAGCACTATTTACAATCGCAAAAACATCGAACCAAATGCACTTCTCATTGAAACTGAACTGGATACAAAAAAATATAGTACATATACATACATGATGGAAAATTACGCAGCCATAACGAAGAACAAAATTATGGCCTTCACAGCAACTTGGATGGATTTAGAGTCTATAATACTCAGTGATTTATCACAGGAACAAAGAACTGAGTACCACATGTTCTCACTCACAAGCAGACCCTGAACATTTACCATAATACAATAAGAAAGAGATTTTCGATAGCCAGAAACTGCTGGGGGTGGGGGCCACAGAACATTAAAAAGTGTACCTGATCTCAGACCAGGCAAAGTGGGGACCAAAGGAGGCCCAAACTTTACCTGTACGATCCCTGCTTGTATACCTAATCCTGAATTGTACTCCACATTAAAAAAACAAAACTAATGAGTTTTGTATTATGAAAAAAGAGAAAAAAGATCGTCATTGGAATTCTGACAGAGATTACAGTGGACTTGTAGATCGCTGTAATGTGTGAACATTTCAACAATATTAATTCTTCCAGTCCATGAACACAATGTATCTTTTCATTTATTTGTGTCTTTGATTTCTTGCATCAATGTTTTATGGTTTTCAGCATACAGATATTTCACTTTATTCCTAGTTTTTTGTCTGTTTGTTTTGCTCTTTGTAGCTATTGCAAATGAGATTGTTGTCTTGCTTTCTTTTTTTGGGTAGTTTATTGTTAGTATACAGAAATACTACTGATTTTCATATGTTGATTTTGTATCCTTCTACTCTACTGTATTTGTTTATTAGCTTCAACAGTTTTTTGGTGGAGTCTATAGGATTTTCTATGTATAAAATAATGTCATCTATAAACATAGACTAAGTTCTTCCTTTCTGACTTAAATGCCTTTTATTTCTTTCTTGCCTAATTACTCTGGCTAGGATTTTCACTATTATGCTGAATAGACATTTCTCAAAAGAAAACATAAAATTACCAACAGATATAGTTTTAAAATGCTCATCACTAATTATTATGGAAATTAAAATCACACTGAAATCTCACCTCACACCTGTTAGAATAGCTGTTATCAAAAAGATGATAGCTGAAGTTTTGGCAAGGATGTGGAGAAAGGGGAACTTTATACACTGTTGGTGGGAATATAAATTAGCAAAGCCATTATCGGACACGGTATGCATTTCCTCAAAAAATTAAAAATAGAACTACCATATGATCTAGCTACCCACTACTGAGTATATATCTAAAGAAAATGAAATCATGATGCCAATGACATATCTGAACTCCCATGTTCACCGCAGTCTGATTCACAATAGTCAAGATATGGAACCAATCTAAGTGCCCATCAATGAATGGATGGATAGAGAAAACGTGGCATCTATATATGGAATGGAATGCTATTCTGCCTTTAAAAAAAAAAAGGAAAGCCTGTCATTTGTGACAACATGGCTGAATCCGGAGGACATTGTGATAAGTAAAATAAGCCTCACACAGAAAGATAGATGCTTTGTGATCTCACTTATATGTGGAATCCAAAAAATCTGGACTCATAGAAGCAGAAAGTAGAACAGTGATTACCAGGGGCTTGTGGGGGGCGGGGCATGGATTGAGAAGATGTTAGTCAAAAGATACATATTAGTACAATTTCAATTAATGGGAAGAATATGTTCAAGAGGCATATCATATCACAATGAATTGTGTATTTGAAAATTACTAAAATCATAGACTTTAAGTGTTCTCATCACAAATAAGTGACAGGTATGTGAGGTAATTCATATGTTCATTTACTCGATTTAGCTATTCAACAGTGTACGCATATTTCAAAACATCATGTTGTACACCATGAATATGACAATTTTTGTCAATTTAAAAATAAATAATAATTTCAATTTAAAAATAAATAATAAGCCGGGCTCGGTGGCTCAGCCTGTAATCCCGCGCCTTTGGGAGGCTGAGGTGAGTGGATTGCCTGAGCCCGCGGGTTCGAGACCCGCCTGGGCAAGCGAGGCCTCATCTCTACAATAAATCAAAAAAATTAGCTGGGGGTGGTAACG
>CAUYQG010249881.1:0-19477 GCA_963574415.1 Tarsius wallacei
GACGTGGTAGCGCGCACGTGTAGTTCTGGCTACTTGGAAGGTTGAGATGGAAGGATCGCCAGAGCCCAGCAGGTTGACACTGGGGTAGCCATGAGTGTGCACTCCAGTCTGGGCAATGGAGTGAGACTCCAACTCAAAAGAAAAAAAAAAGGCATTTGTCTAAAGCAGAAAACCCTCCTCTGCCTGTGGAATGTGTCTTGCCATCAGATCCTGCCAGAGTTGGTGTACACAGACATCTCCAAGTATAAAGTCCTGGCAGTCAACATTGGAACACGGAAAGAAGAAGACAGGACATGGGAAGAGAGGATAGAAAGAGGATCTTGAGCCTCTCTGGAGCACTTCTCCAACTGCAGGCTAGGGTCAGCAAGCTCACACTCATTGGCCCGTCCACTTGGGTGGCCATGCTTCCCCTTGAAGTTAGCTCAGCTACTGCCCCACTGACTCCAGTGCTCTGGGCCTTCACTTCCCAGGGCCCCAAAGCTCTAGGAATGAGTGTGCAATTACACATGCATCTCTCTTGCCAGGTGTTGAACGTCTCCTTTGCCTTTGAGCTCATGCAAGACGGAGGGTTGGAAAAGCCAAAACCACGGCCAGAAGGTAATTTGCTCTCCCTGGGTTTGTGACAACAGCGTGAGACCTTCTCTCCCTGTACACAAGTGCTCAGATTTTGTAGCAGAGGGAAGCATTTCCTCTGTGCCAGGGAAGCTGGGATTAGGTGCAGCTGCTCAATCCTGGAGACCCTTTGTGAGCTGCAAACCACAGGGAGGAAAAAGAATCTGACATCCCACACATAGGATCATGGGAATCAGGGCCCAAGCGGAGGTGCTGCTGCAGGAATGGCCCTGTGCCTGATTTCTAGGTTCTTCTGTCCCCGTACAGGGTACCGACATCCCTTCCAGTCCAGAGTGCAGACAACTCGGCGCTGAGCAGAACTGCTGCTCCTAATCTGGCAGACGGGCAGCTCCACCTGCTTCCACTCTGCCCGAGGATGAGGCTTAATTTGTGGGGTTTGGGCTGCAAATGTAAGACCAGAGGGCAATGCAGAAGGAGCAAATGCTCCAGCAGTCTTCGCTTGAAGTGCATGTGTGCATTTGTGAGGGAAGGAGGGCCGCTTCTCTTAATAGTCTTGGTACAGACATTAGCTTTCCGCCCCTTACTGACTGACGTGTTCTATTTCATCAGAACTGGTGAGTCAACATCGTGTTGCAGATAATTTTCTGTGTATGTCACGTCGCAACATTGAGAATGCCATTCACAGCCCTTTTGCTTGCATTTTTCTGGTTGCTTAAGGGTAAGTGGACAAGTTGAGCTGGTGAACTTTCATGCCTCTTGCTGCCTCTACTGTGAGCTCCTCCACCCAAACCTTCACTGGTCAATGGGCCTGAGACTCTGTAGAATATGACAGATCAAGCCAATTGCAGCCAACCAGGGACAAGAAAAGATGTACCAGTCGCCAAAATGACTGGTACTGGCAGTGATGCTAACTGCCAGGAAAGGTACAACTAAGAGGTTGTGAGGACTCAGGAGTGACACTACTTCTGTCTGTAGGAATAACAGTTCGGTGGAGATGGTGACAGTTGGGCTACACCCTGAGGCTCAGGTAGAGCTTTGGTGTGTGGAGATTAGAACAGGGTTGTGCACATCCTACACAGAATGACCGTGTAAGCAAAAGTCCCACATGGGGAATGGGGATCCTGTCACATGGTTCTCCCAGACCTCAGTAGCTATCAACTCTAGCCAACAAAGGGTCAATCTTGATTTTCATTTATAACCACCTTGTCCTAAGCCCTTGATCAACTCTAGGGTAGGACTTCTAGCAAGGCTAGCATCCCCTGGGCTCTCTCCCAGGCAAAAACCACTCTAGCCATCCCGATGCCGTTAGGAATGGACACTTCATGTCCTGTGATCAGATGAAGAGCCCCCTGCTCCTGGGTGGGGGACACCATGGGAGAGTCCTGGCCATAATTTCTGCTTCTGTTTTCTTGAGCTGCTTCATATGAAACTTCATATGAATTCACGTTGGAATTACATCTTAGGATATTTTAGTTTTCAGGCATTTATTACACTCAGGATGGATAATTTTCCCATGATCAATCAATCTGTAGGAATATTTCAGCATGTAGATGTTATTTTTATGCAATTATTAAACTGCCTAATGTGAAACTTCATGACCAATGTGAGTGGAAAAACACATCTGTTTTATTTGTTGTTACACTGGGCATCATGCCTATTCTGAAAATTTCCAGTGCGTAAAGGAGAATTGAAGTGGTATTTTATGAAATTATACTTTGTGAGATGTGCATCCCAGCATTCCCTCTGGTATTTATGCTTCTACCTGGAAAGTGAGATTCAGTAGTAAATGCTGCAGGTTTTACAAAAGGTGCCAGTGTGGGTAATTCTTTGCGGGTGTTTCAAAATCAAATTGCTTGTGGTGGAGGTATTTTTCATGGCAAAATGTTTTTAAGGTCAGGAAAATGTACTTTCTGCTGTGCTATTTGACATTCAAAGCTCTGTTGTGCCTTGAAATTCCCCAGAAACTTTGGGTTTGTATCTCAGATGACTTTTGCTGCCCAGGCTTTATAACCTTTTAGTACTTCAACCAGTGTGAGCCATGGGTTAGTATCACGTTCATAACTAATGGAGCAGCTAAAATATTAGCATGAAGCTGTGTGACTTCTTATTTAGGGCAGTGTACCATATGTCTTCAACATGCACGTGCCTACCTTGTTATTACTACAAGTAGACTCATCAAATATGGCTACGACCCTAGCATAACAGGGAGCTGGGGACTCAGAAGACATTGAGTACCAGGCAGGATGGAAGTCTGTAGGACAGCCAGCAGGCTGATGAAGATCTAAAATTTAAGGACTCTCCTACCTGGGGCCAGATGGCAAGCGATGCTGAAAAACCAGGCCGGTGATGGCTGCTTAGCTCCAGGTGACCAGTGCATTCGGGGAAGAGTTAGTCAGAGGCTGGTAATATTGAAAGTGTTCAACCCTCTTCCCCATTATGAGATAATGTACAGAAGCCAATAGTGACAACAGTTTAACACCAAGCGTTAGCAGGGATGCCACAGAAACAGCTGGTATGATATGTTGATACAACCATTTTGGAAAACAGTTGTCCTTATCTAGTATAGCTGAAGATTTGGAATACCCTATGTGGTAGACAAAATAGCAACCCACCCACCTCTCCCCAAATGTCGTGTCCTAATCCTCAGAACCTCTTCACATGTTACCTTACATGACAAAAGAGATTTTTCAGGTGTGGATTAAAGTTAGGGTCTTGAGATGAGATTATCCTAGGTGATCCAGGTGATCTGATGTCATCACAAGTGTCCTTATAAGCAGAAAAGGGAGGCAGGAGTGTCAGAGCAATGTAGTGTGAGAAAGGCTCACTCGGCCACAGCTGGCTTGGAAGATGGAAGAGGATTGTGAGCCCAGGAACGCAGACAAGCACAAAAAGCAAGTGAAAGGATTCTCCACTAGAGTCTCCAGAAGGAAGGTAGCCATGCCCACACCTTGATTTTATCCCAGTGAGACTGATTTGGGACTTTGACTTCGAGAACTGTGAGATAATAAATCTGTGTTTTTTTGTGAACCACCAAATTTGCACTGATTTTTTATAACAGTAATAGTAAACTAGCACACTCCTCGGCCCAGCACCTCCACTCATAAGTATGCGTGTCTGCCTATCAGGAGACAAGTCCAAGAATACCCACGACAGCCTAAGTTGGAGTGTGTACCCCAGTAGACAAGCTAAATAAATGGATTATTATACAACAACAACAAAAAAGACTGAACTGAGAAGTCAAGAGAGGGAATTTTAGTTACTTCAGCATGAAGAGGTCAGTGGCAATTCTCCGCAGAAAAGTATAAAACGACAAATCATCAAAAACAACCATTTTAAAGAACTAAAAGTCTACCACAGGTAGACAACAAATTGAGAAGCATTTTCTCTTCCAAAATTCTAGAATTATAGTTGGATAATTATAGTTATACCTCAGTAAAACTGTTAAAAAAATGAACAGCTCATAAAACAACATAGATGAATTCTATAAACATGATTTTGAGTTAGAAAAAAGCAAATCACAAAAAATACATGTAGTATGCTCCCATTATATAAAGTATAAAAAGAGGCACAACTAAAGTCCTGTTTAAGAGTACATATTTTGATGGTACAGCTATTAAGAAAAGCAAGGAAGTAATCACCATAGAAGTCAGGATAGTAGTTATCTTTGTGGGGTCAGAAAGGGTTGAGACCAGGAACGTAGATGGGGAAGGGGTGTTTCCAGGGTAGATGATGTTCTATTTCGACACAGACAGGGGTTCTTTTCCAAGTGTTTAAAACTGTACATATATGAGAAGGGACCCTCAAAAAAGAATTTATGTATAGAAAATTGTGTATTTATTCTTAGTTATTTAAAATTCAGTCACCCAAAGTACTCTTTGTTTGATTCAATACACCTATCAAGATGCTTTTTCCACTGCTCAGAATAGTTTTTGAACTCGGCAGTTTTGACGCCTTTTAGTGCTTCTGCTGTTTTTTGTTTCACCTCTTCCACGTTGGCAAAATGTTTCCCTTTGAGGACCTTTTTCCTCTGGAAAAACAAAACAAAGTAACTCAGGGCAATGGGTGAATGGGGAGGGTGGGGCATGGGGGTCATGCTGTTTTTGGTCAAAAACTGCTGAAACCTCAGCACAGTGTGGGCAGGTTGTTTGTGGAAATCACCCATCATGAAATGTGCAAATGCATTGAAAGAATTTCCAAAAAAGATTCACTGAAGCCAAATGCAGCCTCTCACAACAATGCTAGTTGGTACATTTATGCCAATGGGTTCTAGAACACTAACAGCCTGTACTATAAGGGACCCACCCTTCAAAAGATAATCCTGAGTTTGTTTGCTTGTTTTTTGGGTCCCCCTTCGTGTGCTCCATGTATTTTTCTGGATGTTTGTCATATTTTAAACTCTTTTTAATATGTAAAGAAAATAGCAAACTTACCAGGTGGGATAGCAGGTCACCAAAAAACAAGCATCTCTACATGGATCCTGCCCCAGTGAGGACTAAGAGAGCAGACAGAGGAGCAGGGCAGAGACTGAGGGCGTGACCGAACCACTGAGGATGGGTTGGGGCTTAGGCCATGGTGGACACCCTGGGGCTAAGCTCACTCCTAGCAGCTATCTATGGCCGCCCATCCTATTCTAACCCCCACCAGCTGGTGGCACCAGGGTCCTCTCTCCTTGGTCAAGGGACTCAGGAGAGGGGGGTGTATGGGTGGGGAGCGCTTCAGAGAAGAGGCCTCAGCAGTTGCCTCAAGATGAGAGACACTGAGGTGTCACAAGTGACCACACAGGGCCATGTTCTTTGTATAAAATCATGGTTTCTGCTGAAGCAAGGTCCTATCTGGTCTGATGTCTCTGACAGGAGCCCCATAGTCCTGGCTGTCTGTTTCCAGAGAGGGGCCCCGGGCTAGCACATACAGGCGATCAGAACTGGACTGACTCACTAATCACATGATTTATTAGGCCAGGGCTTTAAGGAGGATCTGTTTATACAGCATAGAGTCACAGTACATTCCTAGGAATCCACAGGCCCTCTCCTGGCCAAGATAACGCAGTCTCCTGCTGGCCTGTTAGTCTGCCTAAGACTACCTGGGGGCCAGCCATTGGCTTTCTTGATAAGAACAGATGATAAGCAGAGTGTCTCTGCCTGTGATCTCCCCTTCTCATTCAGCCTACGCCTGGTATTGGTGGTGGTGAAAGTGGTGAAGAAGCCATGCAGATTTCCCAAGGGGCAGGGCTTAGTCCATGTGTGTGAATGGTGCCCCCTGGAGTTGTGCGGTACACAGACTACACAGGTATACATAACAGCTCTGCTAAGGAGCCCAGATGGGACAAGAGGAGGGAAACTACCGTAGAGGGGCCCATGTATGTTATGGATGTTTTTCATAAAGATATGGCCCAATTTTACTAAAAAACTGAGTCAGAGAAGTTAAATGGCTACCAGGGTCACATGGCTGTAGTGGAGACAGGCTTCAAACTTTACCATGAAAATGGCATTCGTGACCATTAAAACGATCAGTTTAAAACATTCTCCCATATTGGACATGTTCTTTCTCTAGCAAACTCAGAACTCACCTGTCTTTAAAAGAAAACAAATCCTCCTGCCCCATTTCTACCTGTCCTTCCTCAGACCCTCAGACTTCTCTTTTGTGACCCATGTTCACTGCCTCCACTTCTTATCTGCCTCTAACACTTTACTTCCACCCACTCTTTTTTTTAATCCTTTACTTTTTATAGCAATGGGGTCTTACTATGTTGTCCAGAATGGTCTCAAACTCTTAGCCTCAAGCGATCCTCCTGCCTCATCCTCCCAAAGTGCTGGGATTACAAGCATGAACCACCATGCTGGGCTTCTCCACCTGCTCTTGGCCTTGCAGTCTCCCAGGTCACCTGCTGGGGCCGTGTCCCCTAGGAACTCTTTTCAGCATTTAACCTCCTCACTTTCTTGGGAGCAGATGACGCCATTGTCCACCCTCTCTTTCTGGAATTTTCTTCCTTGGATCCCAGGACACTGGGCAACCATTCGTTCATGTATCTGCTAATATCCTTGGAGGGTCTGTGCTCTCTGTGCTCAAGGAGCTTACAGCCCAGGGCAGAGGCAGGAGTTAATCAAATAGGCACACAGGTCACTGATTTAGAACTGGAAGGAGTGCTATGAAGGAAGAGTATGGAGGCTTTGAGAACATAAAATAGGGTATCCTCACCCAAGCCGGTATCAGGAAGGCTTCCCCAAGGAGCAAGCGCCTTGAACTGAAGCCTGCAGGAGGGTCTGGAGCCAGCTATTTGAGAAGCGTAATCTGGATGTTGCAACAGCATGAGCAGAGGCCAAGCACAGCCCATGGGAGGTAGTGAAAGGAAGCTAAGGTGACTGTGGTATATAATGGGGAGTGGTGGGGAGTGTGGCGTGAAATGAGACTGGGAAAGTAGGCCAGGTCAGGTTATTCCTTGCACAGCCATGACTTAAAATTTTGGACCTTCTCTTAGATGCAATGGTTGCATGGCCATAGAAGCTGTGAGCTGCACAGCTCAAAGGAGCACCATTTATATAATGGTTTATAGTAATGATGTCCTGAAAATGTGAATGATATGCCCTGTGTCCCAGAATTGTGCAGTGCACATCCTGTACAGCCATACCCGGAGGCCTAATAGTCTGGCTGCATTGGGATTGGAGAGGGTAAGAGGAGCCCGTCCAGAGCCTGTTGCAGTGGCCTCAGTGCCACCGTACCTTCCCCTTCTTGTTCACTCCCTTGGTGAGCTCACCTTGCCCCTCTCTGCCTTTTTAGCAATTCCTAATGTTTGACCTGAGTGGAATTTAAGAAACACTCAACACCAAGAGTCAGGAGAAGGGAATCAGCACAGAGGGTGCAGGCTTCCACCTGGCAGAAGGTGATTTGGGGTGGGACTCCTGGCTCAGCACAAGCAAGGCAGAGTAGCAGGGTTCAGCCACTGGCCAGGACCCCCAGTGGAGACTCAGCTATGTGCTGAGCCACTGGGGGGGCAGGCAGAAAGAGAGGCTGTGAGCCCAGGCCTCTCTGGTGGTCCCTACAAGTCCCTGCTCTACCAACAGGAGAGCTTGGTGCAGAGTCCAAGCCCTGCTGGGTGGGGCAGGTTAGTCTGTAACCAGGACAAGGCCTGGGGGTGGGAGGGGGAGCAGGCAGGAGGGGACACGGGGCTGGGGAGAACCTAAGGAGATTCCCAGCCCTGGGGCGTTAGCCTGGCCCCTGAGCACGCTGGGCTGTGGCACCCCCAGCTGCAGGAGTCCCAAGGCTAAGCCCTGGAACCACGGCCCAGCCTGAGGCCTCTGCTGCTTACCACCCCACTTGCTCTTGAAGAAACCCTATTGCTGTTGGCCAGGGCATGGACAGAGTCCTGCCACCCTCCCAGTCCCTTCTCTCCCAGTGCATCAGTGTGATCTCTTACACCTTTGAACCCCAGAACATTTATTACCTTCTCTTAATCACCTACCTCATCTGACCTCCTATGCAGTTATGTTTTTGTAAATCATTTTTATCGTGAAAATTACCACATATACAGCACAGTGCATGAACATAAATGTTTAGGTTAGGGAACTATTACTAAGCGAGCCATCATGCAGCTGCCACCCAGGTCAAGGAAGCGAACGCCAGCTCCCAAGGGCCCCCTCCAAATCGCCCTGAGCCCATAATCCTCTCCCTCCCCTAAAGGCAACCACTATCCTGACATCATCATCAGGGTTTTGCCTTTTTTTGCTTTTCCTTATAATCTTATTACCCAAGTGTACATTCCTAAATAATAGCCAGAATTCCTTTTCTTGGTTTTCTCTATTCCACTTGGTCAAAGGATAGCTCTCTAAGCGAGTGACTGCTGGGGTACAAGAACAGAGGGGAGGTTGGGGGAAGGAGAAGGTGAAGAAGCCTGCCTAGGATTAGAGGAACAGCAGGGAAGGTGGTGACCAGGAAATACACAGAGGCGGGGAGGGAGGGCTAAACAAAACATGTTTGTGGATCAGATTCTCTAGACTATGCAATCATACAAGCTCCGTAATTTGGAATTCATGATGTTTTCGGGATCCAGACCCGCCCACCACCCCCACCCACACCAGCCTCTCCAGCCACACTAGTCTAGATGAAATTCTCTAGAATAGCTGTGTTCAGTAAGACACTCTGAATGCTTGGCCACTTATTTACCTGGCAAGCTCCTGTTACTTTATGTCATTGTTTAGGTATCATCTTAGGAGGGGAGGGAGAAAATGGTTGTGTACAAGCTGAGGAACCCACAGTAGAACTCTCCTGAAAATACAATCCAAACCCCGCCTCCCCAGCTTAAGCTTTAGTGCCTCCAACCCACCTGCCTTGCTCTGTTCTTAATCTGAAGCTGTCTGTCCCCCATGACACCTCTTTCCCTGCCAGGTGCACTCCTGTGCCCTATCGGGTCCTCCCTGGTTTTAAGGGAGAGGCAACTTAAGTCCTAACTCACCCCCCTTTCCCCCACTGTAGCCCCAGGCCTTCCCCTCCTTTTACCTCGCAGAGTTCGCTCTGAGGTGGAGGCTGGAGACAGCAGGAGAGGGTCTCCCAGGACAAGTGAGACTTGGGGGACAGTTAGTTCCTCTCACCTGGAGGTGCTGTGTCCAGGATGAAGCCTGCATGCTCAGGTGTCTGCTTTGTTTAGTAAGAGGCACCCTATTACCTCTCCCCTCACTGTCCACTCTGCCCATCCTTCAACGCCCACCTGCCCTCAGCTGCCATGAGTCAACCCAGGACACCCTGGGCGCACAGGGACTGGTGGCAGGTGGAAAGGGATGATGGTTGCCAATTTCGGAACATGTGATCCCATGGAAGCAATTGACGTGTTTGTTTGTTTTCTATGCAGACATCGTCAACTGTGACCTGAAATCCACACTGCGAGTGCTGTACAACCTGTTCACCAAGTACCGAAACGTGGAGTGAGGGCCGGCCTGGACCCCTGCTGCCCAGAAGTTCTTGCTATTGGCAGAATGGACCATCCTCCGAACTGCCTTAACCTGCTTATCCCTGTCTCTTGCTCTGTGCTCTCCCACAAGCCCAGCTACAGCCCCGAGGTAGTGGGACCTGAAATTAGTAAGGAAATGATCAATAACTCAATGAGTTGACCCACCCCTCCCAAGCAAGAGTTGGGAAGGTTGTCCCCATCCGCATGCCAGGTCTAGATTTCTGTCTGTGATCTGGGAACCAGCTTAGGCAAAAGGGAGTCCCCAGAAGATGAAAATAAAGACCCTAGTTAACATTTAATGGTGTAAACTATGTGCCAGGCACCATGCTAAGTGCCCTCATACATTCAAGCTCATGAATCTTCATGACTCCCATTGAAGTAGATATTATAATCCTCTTCCCAGGTGAGGAAACTAAGGCTTGGAAGTTAAGTGACTTGCCAGACATTGGCATTTTCTTTCTCTTTGAACAACATATTTATTAATAACTAGCCAATCATATCATATTCTTGCCTGTTCTAAAAGTGTGTGTGTGTGTACACATACAAGCAAATGTGCACATCTACACATGAATCAAAAAAGACAAGAACCCCTGACCTCACCATTAGGGCAGGCTAGGTCAGGGCTTAGTGATTCACACTGAAATTGGCAAATTGAATTTAACCCAATTAATAGTGTGTGTGTGGCAGGAGTCATGTCCCTCAAATCCTTTGTACAAATGAAAATTACTCTTAATTCCTTCAGATTTATAATAACCCCACGTTCTGGTTTCAGGGTGACATTTGGGAAGGATTCTGTTTAGAATTAATGGAGTGGCACATTTTGCAGCCTTTTTGCTTGATTGCATGTAATGGAAATGCCCTATATTTTCCAGCAAAATAAGTACTAAATTCATTATCGTTAGGCAAACGTACAATATTCTCCGGCACTGCAGAGAGCTGGGCACGGGCCCATAGGAGCATCGCTTGGGAAGTAGGGCTCTTCAACAGGGACCCTTGAACTTTAAAGAAAGGAACTCCTTTTTGCCTTCTAATTGATCATTTAGACTATTCTGGCTAAGTCTGCCCACATGCAATTACTGGCTAATTCAGGCGAGGAAAAATGTAAGTCATTTAGACCAAAGCCGAGCAGTTTCCTTGCGTGGGTTACTCAAGGGCTTGTGGTTACTTGTATCTCCTCTGTGTGAACCCGACTTTGAAATACAGAGAGGTCCTGTGGGAATAGGAAGGGGGCTGGGAGGTTGAGGGTGGGGTGGGCAGTGACCAGGGGGACGAGAAGCATGAGGAAACTATTTCCATACTTAACACAGAGGGGAATACCCTCAGAGATGGAGAGGTGGGGCTTGTGGCACTTAGCACTTGTACCCTTCAATGGACCAAGGACTTGGGATAAATAATCACCTGTGCTGATGTAATGTCTTTATTATAGGTTTTCATAAATATGTCAGATAGACACCAGCCTGTGTATCCTCCTCTAGAAGTCTGTGGCTACCTTGTCACTATTTAGGCCCATTTCACAAAGGCCATCTCTGGTTTGAGAAAGTCATTTTGATCTATATCTACACCACCCAACGTTAGGTCTCCTGTTGTGTCCAAAACATTCCTGTCAGCTTTCTCATCACTTGTTACCGTACTGTCTGCCTGCAGTAACTCAGAACCCCATAACATTTAGATATACTACATATTTCATTGGATAATTTGCTCTTAGAAAGAACTGTTATTCAGCATAATGACATCTGAGATACAAAGGCAATGTACTGTCTTGTGTCGATTTATGTAAAAGAATACAATTTTTTTACATGATTAGTAAAATATTTTTTCATTAGGCAACACTAAATAGTATAGTATTTCTATTGCTCTTTTTAAAATTCCTGGTAGCAAATCAAGATAAATAATTGCTTTGTCTCCTTGAGCAATACTAAAGCAGGATGAAATAACAGGAATGCATTCATTTAAACATGATTTGCTGTATGAATTCTGTCTCTTTTTGTCTTTTTTTCTTACATTCATGCTGCAAACATATACATGTCCTTATTAAGAATGCTCCTTTTTTAATTTTATACACTATGAAAACATCAGAACACTAGGAAAGTTTTGAGATAACAGGTCTAATTTATAAGAAAATTGTGTTTTGGGATTGAGGCCTTTGTTTCAGCCCAGAATCCCAGGGTCTAGACCTGGTTTTATAACCCTGTCATGTCATTTAGATGTTTTCCTGTAGATTCTGGAATCTCCTACTAAATAGATCTCTGTGGTTCTGAAGGGAGGAAGAAGCATCAGATCAATAAATAAACCAAACTTAACTTTCATCTCTTTTTAAGAAGGGAGGGAGGAAGGGAGGGAGGAAGGAAACCAAGATGAGAGTCAAGACTCTGTAGCCTCACTGGGTTGTTTTTTTTTTCTTTTTTTGTCCTCTTTTAAAAATTTAAACTCATTGCTATTTTTAATAGTAAATACAAAAATGGCACAAAATTTTAAAAGCACGAATTGATAGCTAGTGGAAAACCGAAGTGTCCCTCCTCTCCTTCTCCAGAAGCCATCGCCCTCCCTAGAAGCAACTGTTTTGATTCATTTCGTACGCACACCTCCAGAGATACTCAGGCATATAAAGCATGAATGCACACATCCAGTCTTTTAAAGATATTAGTAGCTATGAAGGAAAATGAAGCAGGCATTTTAAAAAGGAAAAAAAAATTTAATATCTGTAAGTAGCATATCATACATACGGTCATACACATTGTTTTTTCTCAATGTTATATCTTGGAGATCGTTTTCCATTGAACACTCAAAGAAATTCTTTTGCATTTTAAAATAGGAATCGGAGCACTTCATAAACCCAGACACATACCTCCAGCGTGCCTGAGCTAGGAAAGAACAGACTTACCTGAAGGAGGAAAAGTTGCCTAGGCGGGGGGTTCAAAAGGAGAGGCTAAGACCTTTGGGGTTCGGGACGGGAGACTGGGCCGTGCTACCAGGAGTATCTACATGCGCCTCGAGCTGAATTTTTTTTTTAAGTCTCCTTTTGGAACATTATGGTGAATCGTGTGTGGTTTAAGTTTTCATTTTTACATATCACCAGGGCTACTAATTTGTAATCAACTAAGAATGCATCACAGAGGTTACTAAGGACCCTACAATACTGTGCTATGAAGTGTGGCCGCCAGCAATGCAATGCCCATCTACTGTATTGAAGGTTCCGGTTTCACATATGCAAGCACAGAGCTGACATTTGCAAAGTCTGGGAGAGGGTTTCTTTATCAGCACATCATCAGTGTTGCCTTGAGTTGGTTGCGATTTTCAATTGCTGCTATGGGTACTTTTTAATTATGAATTACTGTTAGCTTAGCTTTATCATTATCAGTTTATTTTGTTGTGGGTTGCTTGGTTAACCCTACGGAGCACACTGAAGCTTAATTTGCATCAACAGTATTCTGGGGCTGTAATTTTCCAATAACTAGAATCTGAGACATGTATACAATGTGGTTCAAATATGAATCATCCATACTCCAGTGCTAGAGCAAATGTATACATAACCTACTCCCCCCAAATTATCACTAATTTATTTTTCCACTGGAAAATAAGACTAGATGGAGTCGGTAGGTCAAGCCGTTTTGCCCTGCCTAAGAGGGACTAATCAAAAATAATTTGAGATCCACCACGTTGAATATGGTCCTACCTCAGGAATCTGACCTATGTGAGGGGGGACCCCCCAAATGGAATTTATTTGTAAAAAATTGTGTATTTATTCTTCCATGTTTAAACTTCAGTCACTTTCAAAGTACTCTGCATTTGATGCAATTCTCCTACGGAGATGCTTTTTCCACAGCTGAAAACAGTTTTTGAACTCATCGATTTTTATGCCTTTTAGTGCTTCTGATATTTTTGTTTCACCACTTCCACATCAGCAAAACGTATCCCTTTGAGGAGTTTTTTTCATCTAGGGAAACAAAAAATCACTCGGCGTGAATAGGGAGGGTGGGGTGCGGGGGTCATGTCGTTTTTGGTCAAAAACTGCTGAACACCTGGCACTGTGTAGGCCATTGTGCTCATAAATGGCTCATCATTAAATGGGCAAACGCATTGAAAGAATCACTTCAAAAAAAATTCACTGAAGCCAAACGCAGCCTCTCACAACAGCGCTATTGGTACACTTATGCCAGTGGGACCTAGCGGGGAAAGCCTGTACTACAAGGGGTCCACCCTCCAAAAGATAAATCTGTTTTTTTTTTTTTTTGGTCCCCCTCATACAGCACATTCTAGATATGCAAGAGGGATATGTCCTGAAATCGTCACTAGTTCCAATTTTCCCCCACAAAATTCAGTTAGGCCTACTGGAAAATCCAAGAGAATCGCGGCAGTTGCTGAGAACAAGAGAACTGCATAGAGACGCAAGGCTGGGTAGCAGGGGATTCACGTGCCACCTAAGGGACCTACCTCCACACACCATCTTCCCAAAACACTTGCAGATTCAGGTCTCGGCAAAAGACTAGTCAGTATGAGTTGCTCACAGCCATAACTACAAAGATGATATCTAAAAACATCAAGTTTCTACTGTGGTTTTCCTCTTTTCCTTGAAAAATACAAACCCAGGCCAGTTCCCAAATTTGCTTATGCTCTCTGCTTCATTACATTGGTGGTTGCATATGTGAATACGTATGTGTATGTTCATGTGTGCATATGTGTCCACCTGTACACATGTGTTCACGTGTTCATGGCAGCAGCAATGCAACTGTGAGGGTGTTCAGTACAGGATGAGCAGCCCCCAAACCAAGCCCGACGATCTTGAGACTTTTAGCCTTCCCAAGCAGGAAGCTGCCAGTGGAGAATCTCTTAAAAGTACATTCTGCAGGACAGTTATAGGTGTTAGGTGAAAAAAAGTCACATTCAAAGAGGTTTGGGAAACATGAGGCTGAGAAAATTAAACTAGCTCACTTAGGCTTTGGGTTTTTTATCTTTTTGTTTTCTAATTGGTGCCCACCTCAGAGTCTTCTACACGAGTGAATCTTATGACTTTCTAAGGAAAGATAGGATACAACAGCTCCAACCTTGTTTGATTGCAGGACCTATTTGCCCCCTAGAAATTTCTTGGATGAGTACTCTGTGGAACTCAGCCATTCATTTAACCATGTATTCAGCAAGGATGTGTTGAGTGAGAGTTTACAGTCCAGTGGGGGAAGACACAAAAATAACTACAATGTTAGTTACAAACTGTCAACCACTATGGAAGAGAAGTACTAAAAAGTATGAAAGATGTCATTTAGATTTGAGGTCAAGAGTCTGGCAAAGTGACATTTTAATGTAACACTCGCATCATGGAGCTACTCAAGTGAAGAGCCCACCATTCAGGGGACAGCGTGGATCAGAATCTACAGAGAAGATTTGGTTCTTTGGTGGAACCGCAGAAAGCAAGAAAGGCTAGAGAACAAAGTGAGGGAGGGGAAGAGGCATCAGACACAGGTTTCAGAGGAGTGCAGATGTTTATCATAAGCAAAATTGCAAAATTGATAACAATTTACATTTTAAAAGTTCCCAATGCCAGGTGCATTGGCTCAAGCCTATCATTCTAGCACTTTGGGAGGCCTAGGTGAGAGGATTGCCTGAGTCCAGGGGCTCGAAACCAGCCTGGGCAACTAGGTGAGACCTCGTCTCTACAATAAAAAAAAATCAAAAAATAAGCCAGGTGTAGCTACTTGGAAGGCTGAGGTGGAAGAATCACCTGAGTCCAGCAGTTCAAGGCTGCAGTGGCTGTGAGCATGCCACTGTACTCCAGCCTGGGCAACAAAGTGAGACTTACTAAAAAAAAAGAGTTCCCGCTGTGTGGGAAAACTCTGGGGAAGACTACATCAGCAATATGGAGTTGAGGACTGCCCTTCTCATCTCCATACCATGGCCCTGGCTGGAAAGCAGAGGAGACCGGAGAGGAGACCAAGCTTCTGCCCAACTCACCCCCATCTCAACAACTGCTGGGCAGCCATAGCTCTACCCCCCTGAGGCTACTGCTCCACATTTGTCCTCTGAGAAGAGCTAAGGGAACCAGGTACATTGAACGAGGCTGCATGTGTGAAGGAAGGAAAGAGGAGGCCTACCAGGCCAAAAGCTGATCCATGGGGACCAGTGCTTCCTCATCTCTATAATAGATGAGGTCCTCAAAGGAGGACTCCTGTTTTATCCTATGTGGATCCCATTGGATAACGCATTGGATAGCTCCTGTTTTATTCTATGTCGATCCCATTGGGAACACAGGAAATACTGTCATCTAGCCTATGGGCAGGACAAGGCATAAGCCTCCCAGATGTGGAATAACAATTTCATTTTCCAAATTCATATCAACATGTCAGTGCCTGACGTGTTATATAAAAGCTACCAAAAGTGGATCACTTAGGCTTCACAGTGTCTTGTGAAACAACTTACATAGGAAGGTGAAGTTAACTCCTGAACAACGTGGGATTAAGAGCACCAACCCTCCCATGATACAACCGAAAATCTGCAGGTAGCTTTTGACATCCCCAAAATGTAACTACTAATAGCCTACTATTGTCCAGAAAGCATAGTCAATTAATACATATTTGGTATGCGATATGTATTATATACTGTGTTCTTCCAAGAAAGTAAGCTAGAGAAGAGAAAATGTTATTAAGCAAATGATAAGGAAAATATCTTTATTATTCATCATGTAGAAATGGATCATCATAAAGGTTTTCATCTTCATTGTCTTCACGTTGAGTAAACTGAGGAGGAGGAGGAGGTGTTGATCTTGCTGTCAAGGTGGCGGAGGCGGAAGAAAATCTGTGCATAAGTGGACTCATGCAGTTCAGAACCTTGTTGTTCAAGGGTAACTGTATATTATTTTCACTGGGAGTTCTGAAATACTAGAAATATCCTTGGAAATCCCCACTTGAAATCTCCTTGGTTGGAAACCAGTCTAACGGGTGCCTGGCCCAGAATCATGCTTCTCCATGGTGGTCCATGACCTGAGCAGTCTGTGACCTTGCCTCAACTCCCCTGAACCTTGTGCACACATGTGGGCATTGGCTTTGAGGCTGGCATTTGAAAGGGCACTTAGGATATTCGGAGAAGCGCCAATGATTAAGATAAACGATGCTTTATCAGTGAAGCTGACTTTTCATTTCTTTTTATCGATCTTCATGTTTTCACATCTTCAGATGCAATTATTTTAGCCCAGGGCGGCATTCCAAGACACACAAACGTCATTTAGGCAACCGCTTTAAGGAGTGTGATGTTTTATTGAAGCGGACAGGACAATAGATAAATATTTAATCTGCTACACATTTGCTCTGTATGGGAGCCAGGGTTGGGACTGCATGACTCTCTGGCTGTTACGTGTCTTCCTGGAAACCCTGACAATGGCCTCACCGCCCGCTTGGAGAATCACAGTGCCGGCCCTTGGCAAATATTTGTCGGTGTTTCTGAAGAGCAGCTCCTGGAAGCCTTTTCTCACTCGGGCTTCAGAGGCTACCATATCTTTCCTTATTTGTTATGATATCAGAGAATGTAAACTTTCACTGAACTGAGGACATTTGGCTTCAGATAAAGGACAATAAACAGGTGAGCAGTAAGTATGCACTAAGCTAGGCCACCGGAGGCCACAGACTCCTCGTCTCTGTTCTGAGCCCTCTGATTGATGCAGGGCACTTGAAGAGGGGTGGTAGCCTTTGTGCTTCCTCCTGAGCCAGTACTTTCTACATCATTGGTTCTCCCGGTAACTACCATAATGTTCTACCATCCCGCATTGGAATTGCGAGTTGTCCAGACCCATGGTCGAGGCTGTCGTTGCCTGTGGGACACCAAGCTCACCACCAACAGCACTAATCGGGGTGTTTCCAGATTGCTTTAGTTTATAAAAGTCACCCATCCACGTGTTTTCATTTACAGATTAAATGATCTGATCTATAGGCCTGTGGTGCGATTTGTCAGTAAGATACAGAGCTTTCTCTCTCGTTCTTTTCATGATTCCAACCCCCACATGAAATGTTCTCACCCATGGCAGTATAGGCCTGCCCTAGCATTGATGAAGTGGGACTTCAAACACCATAGAACAAGAAGACTACTGGTCATTTCCCTGGACCAGACCCCAAACTTCCCATGATGAGAATGCAGTCAAGTCAAGGACTATTCGTGCAATTCCTGTTCCGTGTCCAGCCCCATTCTATATATAAAATGGGATCAGAAAGTCCAAAGTCCCTTTCCAAATGATTCTCCATCTTAATAGGGATGACAGCTCAGCTGAAGTGATTCAGTGACATGATGAGGTAGCACCACATTCCACTTAAGGTCCCTAGTTAGATTCTCCCAGAAAATACCCCAGCCGCCACCATGCAGTCTTTGGGGGAATCTCCTTCCAGGATCAGCAACCTCATTTCCGTACAGGTTTGTTACCACAAAAATCACACATGTCACCCGAAAGCCAAATGGAGATTTAGAGTCATTTTTCTAAAGTATTACTTGTCGCTGGGAAATCACTATTTTTATGCCACAAATTCCCAGTAACAAGCAATGACCCAAAGGCCAGCCTGGGCTCTACTGCCGGCCATTTTGACTCTGTTTTCACCCTCAAAGTGTCTTTGCCTCTCTAAACTGGCCCTTTGGTCACCACTTGATTGGTAGGCATCTCTGCTCTCGTTCCCCAACACGGAATTGCTGCAGAATATCCCAGAATGGACATGCACTGGCCAGCTACTTTGTCATCTTTTAATTGCCATTGGGTGCTCCCTGGCTTTTGAGAGGCCTCTCTCATTCTCAAGGATTGCTTCATCTCCCTGTATTCCTATGCCCGACCTGCTCCCCATGTCCCCACTCCCATTCTGTACCCCCTTATTTCTTCACCTCTTCCTTCACCAAGTATATCCAAGCTGTTTGCTTTATGTTCTTTCCATGGCATCCCAACATCCCACTGCCTGTCTTCACTTTTTCCTGCCTTGATTCTAAGGCTGCCGCTTCTTGCTCCAGGTTTAACCCCCTCCTCCTTCAGCATCTTGACTTTCACTCTAACACATGCAGATCTAGTTCTCACCGGCTTCTGCCCTGTTTCACTTTTTCATTAAGTCACTCTACTGGAAGTAGAGACATCCATGCTCATTCCATTTTCTCCTCTTCTCCTTTCTTTTAAGAACCTCTGTGATGGGTCTCTAGTGTCCCAGAAGCTGAAGTTGCTCTCTGAGTGGTCAGAGCTGAAACCACTGGCTGGCCCTGGCCCTATTTCCCTGCCTCTGTGCATCTGGCCTTGCTGGATGAGCATCTCCCCTTTCCTCCAGGAACCCAGCTGTCATGGCTTCAGAGTTGATGCCTCTATCATCTTCTCTCCCACCCTCTGGCTGCTGCTCTGTTTACTCCTAGGTGGGGTCTTTCTTCAACCGTGAATTCTCTCTGGGAATGCCTTTATGTCTCTCCTGGCTCCCACTGTGGCTTGTCCTCCCTCCAGCCCTAATATCTCATCCACCCAGGTGGGTGTTCCCAGCTTCACAGCATCTCTTGGGTCAGCTCCTCCAAGTTCCCCTAGGTATACTCCAAACTGGATTTTGTCCTCCCCCATCCCTGCTCCTTCTTTAAATAGTTGTCATTTTCTTCCTAGACCCACAAGGGATATCTGAATTTTCTGCTCCTCCTGGCATATCCAATCAGTTGCTTCTTCCAGAACCATCTGTTTTGCACTGATCCCCCCTTCTTCAGACCCCTGACTAGTCCCTAATTCAGACCTCATTCTCTCATACTCAGAGATTGCAATGACCTCTTATCTCGTTTCTCTTTGGGCTAATCCATCCTGCAAGTATTCCCTGCTAAAACTTCTTGAAACAACTCAGATCATTTTATACCCCTTTCAAATACACTTTACAGTGTATACTTTACACAAATATTCTCCTTTAGTTCTTTCTTTCTCTCTCTCGCTCTCACTCTCTCTTTATTTATTTATTTATTTTGAGTAGAAGTGTCACTCTGTTGCCCAGGCTGGAG
>CAUYQG010249890.1:0-23029 GCA_963574415.1 Tarsius wallacei
CTCAAAAAAAAAAAAAGAAAAAAGAAGAATGGTGAAACTGGGCCGTTGTTGCTAAACACAGATTTCAGAAAAAGAAAAAGCCGAGAGTGTTTAATAGGAAGCTAAAAGCGAGTGTGGACCCCTCCTTGGGAGCACATAAAGAGGCTTTGCCTCCTGCAGCCGCAAGGCGGGGAAAGCTGAGAACCAGGCCCTGACCTTGGCCAAGAGAGCAGCCAAGCCCCGGGAAGGTTGAGTTCTCCACCCAGGCAGGCTGCTGTGTGCAGACATCTGGGCGATGCTTCCGCGATTCCCAGTCCCCTGAGTGCCCAGAAGCGGCCTGTCCTTTCCTCCTAGGGCCAGCGCGCCCTCCTACTTGCAGGGGATAGAGACCTCCACTCCCCGCTAGGATGGTGCCAGACCTGGTAAGAGGAAAGGGACCCAGCTGACAAGTGCTGGCAGGGACCAGGCACCTGGGACTGGACTGGGTGCTGAGGGGACAGTGCATAAGCCTGGGAGAGGGAGAGTCCATCAACTTGGGCGCATTCTCCCAGGACACAGGACTTCATACCCTGCTGGGGACCCAGGGCATGAGCCACCAGGCTGCCGGTGGCTCCTTGAAGCTGGAAAACCCAAGTAGAGTCCACTACGGGAGGGAGGAGTGCCAGAACGACTGTCAGGTGGTGGAAGGAGGGGCTAGAAGGCGCAGGTGGGCACGAGGGATGTTCCATGTAAGGCAGAACGTCCAGTGGGTGACTGTCCCACAGGATCCCGGAAAACACGTCCATCTACCTCAGCAGGAGCTGCACTGACCAGGGGACACCAGCAGGGCTGAGAAGCTCATCAGTGAGGCTCCCCTCCACAGGCCAGGGGGAGGCAGAGATGCCACAGAACAGGCTGCGGAGACGGGGAGGGTGCAGGGCCAGGAGGGGGATGCAGTTGCCATGAGTGGTGAGCTCAGCAGGTGTGACTGGCAGCCAGGGGTCCTGTCCTGTAGCTTTATGGAGATGCTTAAGACAGCAACGCTGGGGCAAGATAGGTGGACCGTCCGCAAGGGCATTGCTTGATCTGTACAAGCAAAGAAACAGACGGTGGGTGACAAGCCGGCTAGGTTGTCTTAGTAAAAAAAAAAAAAAAAATCTAGCGGCCAAGCCTGGTGGCTCACGCCTGTAATCCCAGCACTTTGGGAGGGCGAGGCAGGAGGACTGCTTGAGCTCAGGAGTTCAAGATCAGCCTAGGCCACATAGGGAAACCTCATCTCCACAAAAAAATTGAAAAATTAGTTAGGGGTGGTAGCTAGTCCCAGCTTCCTGGGAGGCTGAGGTGGGAGGATCACTTCAGCCCAGAAGGTAGAGGCGGTGAGCCATGATCATGCCACTGCACTCCAGCCTGGAAAACAGAGTAAGATCTTATTTAAAAAAAAAAAAATTCTGGCATTCGGGGCACCTCAGATTTGTCTCAGGCCCCTTTGCCCCGAACAGAGGTGGAAACTGTTAGAAATTAGTTAAACTGCTGGGCTCAGTGGCTCAGCCTGTAATCCCGCGCTTTGGGAGGCCGAGGATTGCCTGAGCCCATGGGTTCAAGACCTGCCTGGGCAACTTGGTGAGACCTCATCTCTACAGTAAATTAAAAAAAGTTAGCCGGGTGTGGTAGCGCGCGCCTGTAGTTCCACCTACTCGGAAGGCTGAGGCGGAAGGATCGCCGGAGACCAGCAGGTCGATGCTGCGGTGGCCGGGAGCGGCCACTGCACTCCAGTCTGGGCGAGAGTGAGACTCCAACTCAAAAAAAAAAAAAAAAAGAAAGAAACTAGTTACACTCCGTGGGACTCACCTATTTACTGAACCAGCTCTAAACGAGATGGGGGCGTTGCAAGGCAGGATTTTCTCTCAGAATCCAGTGAGGCAGTGAACTTAACGCCCAGCAGGGGTTCTCCAGGTGGGCGCCTCAGCCTAGCAGCACCTGAGGACCTCGCTAGCAATGCAAATTCTAGCCCCTCCCCCCAGACCTGCCTATTCAGAGACCAGGCGCAGGAGGGCCCGCATCTGTGTGTTAAATCTTCCAGGTGATTCCGAGGCGGTCCGGGATGGGAGGCAGGCATTAAAGAAAGGAGAGGCCGGGCGCGGTGGCTCAAGCCTGTAATCCCAGCACTTTGGGAGGCCAAGGCGAGAGGATTGCCTGAGTCCAGGGGTGTGAGACCTCATCTCTACAATAAATTAAAAAATTAGCTGGGCGTGGTGGCCCTCGCCTGTAGTTCCAGCTACCCGTAAGGCTGAAGCGGAAGGATCAGCTGAGCCCAGCAGATCAAGGCTGTGGCGACTGAGTGTGTCACTGCACTCCAGCCTGGGTGACAGTGAGACCCTGACTCCAAAAAATGGGAGGGGAGAGGAAGGGGAGGGGAAGGGGAGGAGAGGGAGAAAGCCCAAGGGAGGTTGAGAAATGTGTCATTTCACATTCGGCCAGTAGAGGGCAGTATCCACTCAAGATGGCTACTCACAGGCCAGCGGAAGGCAGCTCCGTAAACTAAACAACATACTCTAAATAAACTATGGGTCAAAGAAGAAATCGGGAGGGGCTTGGGTACCACAATGGAACAAATGAGAAGGTATGACAGTGCTTGTTACAGGCTGCAGGGTCCGGCTGACCTGGGTCCAGATCCTCGCTCGACCACGCACTAGTCCCAACCCTACACATTCCTTCTCATCCCAAAGTGAGGTCTGGGCTCTCCTTACCCCGAGTACATGTTCATTTACTTGTTTTTTTGAGACAGGGTCTCGCCCTGTCTCCCACACTGGAGTGCAATGGCACCAGCGTCACCATCATAGCTCACTGTAACCTTGAACTCCTGGGCTTAAGCAATTCTCCTGCCTTGGCCTCCCAATGCACTGGGATTACAGGTATGAGCCATCACACCCGGCCACCTTGAGCACATTTCTTGTTTTCTCTTTTTTTGACTTCTCTTCATTGTGTCTCTTTTCCTGCTACTTTGGGCTTCTGTTGCTCTCCTTCTAGCTTCTTATGGTGAAGCGTTGGGCCACTGATTTTTATACTATTCTAATAAAAAGCATTTAAGAGCTGGGCTTGGTGGCTCAGCCTGTAATCCTGCGCTTTGGGAGGCAGAGGTGAGTGGATTGCCTGAGCCTGGGCAACTTGGCGAGATCTCATCTCTACAATAAATCAAAAAGTTAGCCGGGCATGGTAGCACACGCCTGTAGTTCCAGCTACTTGGAAGGCTGAGGCAGAAGGATTGTGGAGCCCAGCAGGTCGAGGCTACGGTGGCTGGGAGCGTGCCACTGCACTCCAATCTGGGCGACTGAGTGAGACTCCAACTCATAAAAAGGCATTTAAGGCCGTAGGTCTTCCTCCAAACACTTACTCAGCTACAGCCCACAAATGTCATGTGATATTTTCATTATCATTTGTTTCAAAATATTTTCTAATTTCCCTCCCGATTTCTTCTTTGACCCATAGTTTATTTAGAGTATGTTGTTTAGTTTACGAATATTTGATGTTTTTCTACATAGCTTGTTACTGATTTGTAACTTAATTCCGTCATGGTCAGAGCACAGCCTGTGTGACTCCAGGCCTTTGAAAGGTGACCCTCCTTGGGGCCATGTGCCCTTGAAGAGAATGTGTCATCTGCAGCTGTCTGGAGTGTTCCTCGAGTGTCAATTAGACCAAGGTGGCAAATAGTGAGTGATGTTCATATTTCCTGCATCTCATTGAATCATTGCCTAGTTGGTCTATCAGTCGCTGACAGAGGATGTTAAAATCCCCAGCTGTGCTTGTGGGTTGTCTTTCTTAAGTCTGTCCATGTTGACCTTATATTGACACTTGGCGGTTCGGCACACAGGCATTTACGTCTTCTAGACCTGACCCCTGTGTCATGATCACCCTTTGTCTACCCAATACTCTGCCTCAAAGTCTACTTCATTTAATACTAATTGTGTCACTCCAGGCTTATGTTTACTAGCTGCATGGATTATTTTCCCATCCACTTACTTTGCATTCATTTGTATCTTTATATTTAAAATGTGACTTTATCCCCCTTTCTTTCTTTTCTTTTTTAATTGAGCCAGGATCTTGCTATGTTGCCCACACTGACCTTGAACTCCTGTCCTCAAGTGTGGTCCTCCTGCCTCGGCCTTCCAAAGGGCTGGGATTATAGGTGTGAGCCTCTGCACCCAACCAAATATGACTTTAGTACCAATAGTTTGGTCTTCCTTTTTTTTTTTTTTATCCACTTGACAATTTCTGCCTTTTAATTAATATGGTTGAATTTTTTTTTTTTTTTGAGTTGGAGTCTCACTCCGTCACCCAGACTGGAGTGCAGTGGCCGGGAGCGGCCACCGCAGCCTCGACCTGCTGGGCTCCGGTGATCCTTCTGCCTCAGCTTTCCGAGTAGCCGGAACTACAGGCACGCGCTACCACGCCCGGCTAATTTTTTTGATTTATTGTAGTGATGAGGTTTCGCCTGCCCAGGTGGGTCTCGAACCCGCGGGCTCAGGCAATCCGCTCACCTCTGCCTCCCAAAGCACGGGATTACAGGCTGAGCCACCGAGCCCGGCTACGGTTGAATTTTAGAGCTACCATTTTACTTTTATTCACTTTGTCTGTCATCCTCTACCGCCCACCCCCTTTTTTGGTTCCTCTCTTTTTTCTTGCCTTCTTTTGGGTCAAAAATATTTTTGGAGTTTTATTGTATCTACTGACTTTTTAGATATACCTCTTTCCATTATTTTTTCCAGTGGTTGCTCTGTACAGCCTTAACTTTTTATACTCAGGGCTGTACCACTCCATGCAAGAAAATTCCTTAACCTCTCTGAACTTCAGTTTATAAAACTGAATAATTGTAAAAACAAGAATATTGGGGCCAGGCGTGGTGGCTCATGCCTGTAATTCCAGCGCTTTGGGAGGTAGAGGTGAGAGGATTTGCTGAGCTCAGGGCTTCGAGACCAGCCTGAGCAATATGGCGAGACCTCATCTCTACAATAAGCCAAAAAATTAGCTGGGTGTGCTGGCCCACGCCTGTAGTTCCAGCTACTTGGAAGGCTGAGGCAGGATCACCTGAGCCCAGCAAGTTGAGGCTGCAGTGCCCGTGAGCATGCCATTGCACTCCAGCCTGGGTGGCAGAGTGAGACTCCTACTCAGAAAAAAGAATATTGGACCTATGGATTATTTGACTACCAGATAAAGAAATATCTACTGCTAACAGTAGAACAAGTAAACACTTATTTATATCATCACCGGTAGTAGTACTGCTGTTACTGTTACACTTTTATTTTATTTTTTAGAGACAGGGTCTCGCTCAGTCACCCAGGCTGGAGTGCAGTGGTATGATCATAGCTCACTGAAGCTTTGAGTTCTGGGGCTCAAGTGATCCTCCCACCTCAGCCTCCCAGGCAGCTGGAACTACAGACATGCACCACCACGCCTGGAAAATTTCTTTTTGTTAGAGATGAGGTCTTGCTTTGTTGCCCAAGCTGGGCTCACACTCTTGGCCTTCAGCAGTCCTCCCATCTCAGCCTCCCAAAGTGCTGGGGTTACAGGTGTGAGAGATTGCGCCTGGCTTCCACCTACTATTGATCACTCACTCCTAAATGGCTACCCACTCATGACTGTTGGGGTCTCAACAGGCACCCTTCGGCTGCCCGCTTCTCTCCCAGTTCTGGCCATCCTATGCCTACTCTTCAGGCTGCTGTTGTACCCAGTACAACCAAATCAGCTGACCACAGCGGGCCTCTACCCTGCCCTCCCCGGCCCCGCATGCTCCCCATCACAAAGCCTGGCCTTATTCGCAGCATGACAGGGTCTGTTGTCCTAAGCAAAGTGATCTGCGGCAGGGCACTGCTCCCTTCAGATGTGCTCCCCTCGTGGCAGGATGCATACCTCTCAGCCTCTTTGCAGTCAGGGGTAGTCTGCTCGCATCTGTGCTCCCTCCTGTTCTCTCTCCAGGTCACACTCTCTTTCTGTGAGATGCAGCAGCCTGACCAAGCTCCACCTGCTGTCCCCTCTTCTCACTGGCAGTGATGGCCTCAGCAACCTGCAGGGACACGGGCCTCCAGTGACCTCGTCTTCCCCACTTGGCATCAAGCAGGCAGAGTGAAAATGCCGTGTTGGCCCCATCTCAGACAGCCTGTATAACAGCCCTGTGTTTTCCGGGGGGCGGGATTCCAGGGTTTTGACATGGGGATGAGTGATGCTCAGGATGGACTGGAGACGAGGAAGAGGGCGAGCCCCAGAAGCCATGGAGACAGCTCGAGGGACACAGAGGGCATCCCGGTGATCGGTGATCGCAGGTCGCTTCTTCCCATCAGTAACAGGTGGGAGAACACACTTGATTCCTGCTGGGTTTTTCTGAAAGCAGTCGAAGGGGTGGCTGTGGATTGGCAGAACTTGACGTCTTAGGCCTTGGGATGGCCCAGGCCCCTGGCTTTGCAGGCAGCTGCCTGTCAAGGTGGGGGAATCGGTCAGTCACACAGCTGGAGAGAATGATGGCCGACTGTGGCCCAGGAGAGACGGCAGGGGCAGCTGGGGCTAAACCTTCATCTACCACCTCACCCTGAGGGCCTGCGGCGGCTCCTTGCCACATCTTTGTAAGCCTTGTGTGCAGCATGCCTTCCATCTCCCACTTGACTGGTCCTGGATTTACCAACAGCAGATTGGGGCCAGTTAGATTTATCCATACCAGTTTAATACCAAGTAGATGATTGCCAACTTGATTGATTGTTGATTGATTGATTGATTGATTTGGAGTCTCACTCTGTTGCCCAGGCTGGAGGGCAGTGGCACGCTCACGGCCACTGCAGCCTCGACCTGCTGGGCTCAGGTGATCCTTCCAAGTAGGTGGAACTACGGGCACACACCACCATGCCCAGCTAATTATTTGATTTATTGTAGAGATGAGGTCTCACCAAGCTGCCCAGGCTGGTCTCAAACCCGTCGGCTCAGGCAATCCTCTCATCTTGGCCTCCCAAAATGCTGGGATTATAGGTGTGAGCCACCATGCCCAGCCAATTGTCAACTTTAAATTTATAGAGAAATATAAACCAAGGTGAACAAGAGACCTGGCATGGTGGCTCATGCCTGTTATCTCAGCACTTTGGAGGGCTGAGATGGAAGGATTGCTTGAGTCCAGAAATTCAAGACTAGCCTGGGCAACATAGTGCGACCTCATCTCTACAAAAAATAAAATAAATTTAAAAACTTTTTTAGGCCGGACTCGGTGGCTCAGCCTGTAATCCCAGCACTTTGGGAGGCCGAGGCGAATGGATTGCCTGAGCCTGCGGGTTCGAGACCCACCCAGGCAACTTGGCGAGACCTCGTCTCTACAATAAATCAAAAATTAGCCAAGTGTGGTAGCGCATGCCTGTAGTTCCAGCTACTTGGAAGGCTGAGGCAGAAGGATCACCTGAGCCCAGCAGATCGAGACTGTGGTGGCTGTGAGCATGCCACTGCACTCCAGTCTAGGAAACAGAGTGAGACCCTGACTTAAATAAATAAAATCAGTAGAACAAGGACAGGTCTACGGCCAAGTACAGTGAACAGGAAGAGTCTGACCCTGGAAATAACCCCATTGCTGGTTTTTGCTGTGCGAATAGCACTGCCTCTCTGGCGCTGCTGGCTCCCAAGCTTTTGAGAGGATTAGATGAATACTGCTAAATCTTGAGATAAGCCCAGGCTACAAGAACTGTCTTTATGAGGATTTTCATCTAAAACTACTTCGGTTTATGAGGATTACAAGAC
This sequence comes from Tarsius wallacei, assembly GCA_963574415.1. Taxonomy (NCBI): domain Eukaryota; kingdom Metazoa; phylum Chordata; class Mammalia; order Primates; family Tarsiidae; genus Tarsius; species Tarsius wallacei. The sequence continues at coordinate 7,720 of CAUYQG010249890.1, forward strand.
AGTTAAGAATGATGAGCTCTGACTGGATTTTTAGGTCCCTGGGAGCATGTAGCTCGTGAAGGGAGAGTCACCCCTGTGGTCACCTTCGTAGTTGGAAAGTTGAGTGTTCTCAAAGCATTTCTAACATGTTAATTTAAGTCATAATAACTTCTCTTTTTTTGTATGAAAGGCTCTGTTAAGTGAACAGTGAATGTCAAGTATGTCCGTTCTTTGATAGCACAATCTCAAGTGCACAGTATGGCTGCGAGGACCAGAGAAACTGTAGATGGCCATCTTTGTAGGGTGATTAAGAATAAATTAGCCGGGCTCGGTGGCTCAGTCTGTAATCCCGCGCCTTGGGAGGTTGAAGTGAGTGGATTGCCTGAGCCCGCGGGTTCGAGACCCGCCTGGGCAAGCGAGACCTCATCTCTACAATAAATCAAAATAAATAAGCCAGGTGTGGTAGCGCGCACCTGTAGTTCCAGCTACTTGGAAGGCTGAGCGGAAGGATCGCCGGAGCCCAGCAGGTCGAGGCTGTAGCCACCGGGAGCGGCCACTGCACTCCAGTCTGGGCGACGGAGTGAGGCTCCAACTCAAAAAAAAAAAAAAGAAAAAAAAGAATAAATTGCCTATGTTGTGCTGTGTTCGCCGGCATTAATAATTTAACGAGACAGAGCGGAGAGAGTGAGGAGGCCGCGTCTGGCTCCCGCTCCCGCAGCCCCTGCAGTACGTCGAGCTCCGCAGAGAGCGCCGGGGAGGGAGAGCCGGACGGCGCTGGGCGACTCGGCGCCGCGCGGAGGACAAGTAGCCGAACATGGGCAACGGAGGTCCCGAGAAGCCGAGAGGCAGAACGTCGTCACACGCATTCTTCGTGCAAACTTGCCGGGAGGAGCACGAGGAGCAGCACCCGGATGCGTCCGTCAACGTCTCAGAGTTTTCTAAGTGCTCAGAGAGGCGGAAGACCGTGTCCGCTAAAGAGAAGGGCAAATTCGAAGACGTGGCAAAGGCCGACAAGGCCCGTTCCGAAAGAGAAATGAAAACCGATACCCCTCCCAAAGGGGAAACCAGAAGGAAGTTCCAGGATCCCGGCGCTCCCAAGAGGCCTCCCTCGGCCTTCCTCCTGTTCTGTTCTGAGTATCGCCCCACAGTCAAGGAGAGCACCCCGGGCTGTCCATCCGGGATGTCGCAAAGCAGCTGGGAGAGACGTGGAATGGCACTGCTGCGATGACACGCGGCCTTGCGAGAAGAAGGCCGCGAAGCCGAAGGAGGAACACGGAAAGGATATGGCCGCTTACCGAGCCAAAGGCAAGCCCGACGCGGCGAAAAAGGGAGTCGTCAAGGCGGAGAGGAGCAAGAAAAGGAAGGAAGAGGAGGAAGAGGAGGACGAAGAGGGCGAAGATGAAGAAGAAGATGATGATGATGAATGAGTTGGTTCTAGCGCAGTTTTTTTTTCTTCTTGTCTATAAAGCATTTAACCCCCCTGTACACAACTCACTCCTTTTAAAGAAAAAAATTGAAATGTAAGGCTGAGTAAGATTTGTTTTTAAACTGTACAGTGTCTTTTTTTGTATAGTTAACACACTACCGAATGTGTCTTTAGATGGCCCTGTCCTGGTGGTATTTTCAATAGCCACTAACCTTGCCTGGTACAGTCTGGGGGTTGTAAATTGGCATGGAAACTTGAAGCAGGTTCCTGTTGGTGCACAGCACAAATTAGCTACATATGGGGATGGTAGTTTTCTCATCTTCAGTTGTCTCTGATGCAGCTTATACGAAATAATTGTTGTTCTGTTAACTGAATACCACTCTGTAATTGCAAAAAAAAAAAGAAGTTTCAGCTGTTTTGTTGACATTCTGAATGATTCTAAGTAAATACAATTTTTTTATTAAAAAAATAATAATAATAATAATTTAACAAGCTGGGCTCAGTGGCTCAGCCTGTAATCCCACGCCTTTTGGAGGCTGAGGTGAGTGGATTGCCTGAGCCCGCGGGTTCGAGACCCGCCTGGACAACTTAGCGAGACGTCATCTCTACAATAAGTCAAAAAAAATTAGCCAGGTGTGGTAGCGCGTGCCTGTAGTTCCAGCTACTTGGAAGGCTGAGGCAGAAGGATCGCCTCGGAGCCCAGCAGGTAGAGGCTGCGGTGGCCGGGAGTGGCCACTGCACTCCAGTCTGGGTGACAGAGTGAGACTCCAACTCAAAAACAAAAACAAAAAATAAAAACACTAGGCCACAGGCACAACTGAGCCAAGTTCCTTGCCAATCTGTGACAAGAATCACCTTTCCTCCCATTCCTAATAACATGTTTCTCATTTCTGAGACCTCATCAGAGAGCCTTTTCCATTCATATTCCTACCAACATTCTGTCCGTAACCATGTAGGAATTCTCTAAGAAGAGTCGGGCCTTCTTTACAGCTCTCCTCTTCTTCTGCCCTTACCAGATTACCCCTAATGGTCCATTCACAGCAGCGTAGGCAGTTTCTAGCATATACCTCAGAACTCTTCCAGCCTTTATCCACTAACCAGTTCCAAAGCTGCGTCCATATTTTTAGGTGTTTGTTACAGCAGCACCACCCTCACTTGTAAGTACCAGTTTTATCTTAGCACATTCAGGCTGCTATAAAAACTTACCATAGAGTTGGTAGCTTATAAATAACAGACATTTATTTCTTACAGTTTTGAAGATTGGGAAGTCCAAGATCAAAGTGCTGGCAAATTTGATGTCTGGTGACAGCCTGTTCCTTGGTTCATAAATGGAGCCCCCTTGCTTTATTCTTACCTCCTAACACCATCACATTGGTAATTCTATGTCAGCATGTGAATTTTGAGGAAAAACATTCAGACCATAGCATGGGGTAATGTTTTTGTGTGACCAAAGACACCATAAGCAAAGTCAAGAAATACAGTACAAACTTGGATAAGATATTTGTAACAAGTATAACCAGTAAAGAATCACTATCAAGAATACATAAAGAGGCCAGGCACAGTGGTTCACACCTGTATTCCTAGCACTTCGGGAGGCCGAGGAGGGAGGATTGCTTGAGCCCAGGAGTCTGAGACCAGCGTAGGCAGCATAGTAAGACCTCATCTCTCCAAAAAAAATTTTTTTAAATTAGCCGGGTGTGGTGGTGTGGGTCTGTAGTCCCAAGATACTCAGGAGGCTGAGGTGGAAGGATTGCCTGAGCCCAGAAGGTCAAGACTGCTATGAGTCATGATTGTGCCACTGCTCTCTAGCATGGTTGACAGAGTGAGACCCCACTCTGTAAGAAAGCTCTTAAATCATTAAAAAAAAAAAAAGGCTGGGCATGATGGCTCACGCCTATAATCCCAGCACTTTGGGAGGTCTAGGTGAGAGGATTGCCTGAGCGCACGGATTCAAGACCAGCCTGGGCAACTTGGCAAGACCTTATCTCTAAAATAAATAAAAAAAATAGACTGGATGTGGTGGCGTGTGCCTGTAGTTCCAGCTACTTGGAAGGCTGAGGTGGAAGGATCGCCTGAGCCCAGCAGGTCGAAGCTGCGGTGGTCGTGAGTATACCACTGCACTCCAGCCTGGGTGACAGAGTAAGACTCTGACTCAAAAAAATAAAAAATAAAATAAATAAATAAATAAATAAAAGCAAACCAGGAGAAAAACAGGTAAATGTTAATCACATCCAACTCACAGAATAGAAAATCTGAATGGCAACTTTATTAGCGTCCAGGGAAACGTAATTCAAAAATGAGATACTATTCAAAGCATTAGTGGATATGTAGAGAAAATGAAATTTTGGACTACATTGTTGGCTGGATAGTAAATTGGAACAAATACTGTAAAGGTCAAATTGGCAGTATGTGAAAGTTCTGTATATTTCCTACCCTAATTATACATATATGCCTGTGAAATTCTTGCTCATGTGTACAAGAAAACGTGTGCAGAGAAATTCATTGCTGTGTTTATATTGGTGAAAAATTGGAAAGAATATGAATCCCACCATTATGGGACTGCAGAAATACACTATAGAATACCTTGAACTCCTATCCTCCTGTTACGATGAATGGATTTTGTCCTGTTGTATCCATATGGATACATTTCAGAAACATAGTGCTGGGTAGACAAGTTACAAATGGATACACAAGAAATGATAACATGATATAAATACATACTTACTGTTGAGTTTGCATGACCAATTTCCTACCACTAACAAGAGATTTTCTTTCTACTCTTGCTAAATTTAGAGATTCATTACTGGCTGGGCTCGGTGGTTCAGCCCATAATCCCAGCACTTTGGGAGGCTGAGGTGAGTGGATTGCCTGAGCCCGCAGGTTTGAGACATGCCTGGGCAACTTGGCGAGACCTTGTCTCCATAATAAATAAAAAACTAGCTAGGTGTGGTAGCATGTGCCTGTAATTCTGGTTACTAGGAAGGCTGAGGTAGAAGGATCACAGGAGCCCAGCAGGTCGAAGCTGCAGTGGCTGGGAGCGGCCACTGCACTCCCGTCTGGGCATTGGATTTAGACTCCAAATAAAAAAAAAAAAAAAAAAAAAAAAATCCATTACTTTGTATTTGGATCACAGAATGTTGGGGCTAAAGATTCTTCTAGAAATCATCTTACCCAATTGCCTTATTTATTTATTTATTTTTTTTTAGCTGGGTGTGGTAGCGCGCGCCTGTAGTTCCAGCTACTTGGAAGGCTGAGGCGGAAGGATCGCCGGAGCCCAGCAGGTCAAGGCTGCAGTGGCAGGGAGCATGCCACTGCCCTCCAGTCCGGGCGACAGAGCGAGACTCCAACTCAAAGAAAAAAAAAAAAAACAGGAAAGAGATAAAGAATGGATTCTTCCTCAGAACCTCCAAGAGGAAGCAATCCTGTCAATGCATTGATTTTGGAGTTCTGGCCCCTAGAAATATGAAGGAATAAATTTCTGTTGTTTAGACAACCAAATTAGTAGTAATTTTTTTAATGGTAGCTTAGAAAACTTATATCAAACTTTTGTTCTACTTCTCAAGTGGGAATAGCATTAGAGTAACATTTCCAGTTACATCATCTTTCCCGATTCGATACTCCACAGTCTTCACAAAATAGGATTGACTTACCTGATTTGAGATGTTGGAAAATTCACTTATGACAGCTAATTGACTTCTGGGCTGTTGTTTAGGCTAGCCTACAGATATGGGCTAGCTCATATCTCTTCTACTCATCTCTTCTATTACATAAGCAAGCCTGATGGATGACTGAGCCCATTTTCTAGAAGCTGTCTAGGCTTGAAGGTTGCAAGGCAGCACACAATTCCTCATGTAGCTGATTGGACATATATATGCTTTGTAGACTCTCCTTTTAGGCTGAATGCAAAGTTGGGTTTGCATGAATATGTGTGTGCCCACATGTGAACATGCATGTGTGTATTTGTGTGTATAGGGTAGGGAACATCATTTGATCTGCAGACCTAAGCCACATTGTTTTATCTCTTTTCTTTCTTTCTTTTTTCTTTTTTTGAATTGGAGTCTCACTCCAGTGCCCAGACTGGAGTGCAGTGGCATGCTCACAGTCACCCCAGTGTTGACCTGCTGGGCTCCGATGATCCTTCTGCCTCATCCTTCCAAGTAGCTGGAACTACAGGTGCATACTAGCACTCCTGGCTAATTTTTGATTTGTTGCAGAGATGAGGTCTCGCCAAGTTGCCCGAGCTGGTCTCAATCCTGCGGGCTCAGGCAATCCACTCGCCTCGGCCTCCCAAAGTGCTGGGATTACAGACTGAGCCACCAAACCTGACCACGTTCTCTTATTTCTGTCTGAAGAATGAGTTTGTCTCTTAATTTTAAACTTAGAAGGAGGGAAGGGTATAATTGGCACCTCAGAGAGTCATCCCCAAAAGAGAGCATTCATTAAACATTCGTAGAAATGAATAAAGATAAAAGGATAAGAAAGATTCAGATTCAAGATACCCTACAGGGTTAGACTTAACAGGACTTGGTGGTGATGAGTGTTGGAACTGAAGAGGAGGGAAGAGTGGAGGATGATGCTGAGATTTCTAACTTGGATTTGTGTGTGAAGATAATTGCGCTCTTAACTAAGGATTTGTACAAAGAAGGAACAGTCAGAATAAAGAATAGTTTATTTTAGTTTAGGATATGGTAGACTGAGGTCTTTGCAACTCATTTAGATGAGGACTTCCAGGAGATGGTTTGAAATGTTTGGAGCCCAGGCTAGAGTTGGAAGAATAGATTTGGGATGAGATAATTCAAAAATGTATATGAAGTGGAACACTTTACTTTTGAGGGCTGAATGGAGGTAAAGATTCCAGAAAGGATAACTAAGAAAGATTTCAGAAGTATTAGGAGAAAACCAAGAGAAAAATGACATTCCAGAAGTCAGAAAGAAGAGAATTTCAGGAAAGAGGAACTTTCAAATGGTATCAAACATTGTTAAGACATTCTGCAGAATTAAAACCAAAGAGAGGCAGGATTCCATTATGGATTTTCCCCCCTGTGATTTATTCACAGTATAGGCAGTTTGAGTAAAGTGGTGAAAAGCAATATATCTTCTACTGTTACCAAATAACTAGAGGGGAAATCAGGGTGGAAGCAAAGGTTTTTGGAAACGAAAAACCAGGCGCAGTGACTCATGCCTGTAATCTCAGCACCTTGGAAGACTGAGTTGGGAGAATCATTTGAGCCCTGGAGTCCAAGGCTGCAGTGAGCTGTGACTGGGCCACTGCTCTCTGGGCTGGGTGACAGACCTTGTCTTAAGGCAAAAAAGGGGAAGGGAGGGAGGGAGGAAAGAAGAAAGAAAGGGAAACTTGAGTATGCGTGTAATTGGTGGAGATAATTGATTATAGTGAGTTCTGTGCAATAGCTGACAGTGGGTAGGCTTAGAGGAGAGAATTTGGGAGTTGGGGACGAGGCATATGATAAAAGAAACAGGCATTTGTTGAACATCTAGTATGAATTAGAGGTTTGGGTAACTAGACATGTGCAGAAGTTATTAACCAAGATAGAAGATCATGATGTCTATACAGAACTGGTCTTTAAGGTACTGGTAAGAACACAGTGAAAATACAAATTTGGGGGACCTAGGATGGGCAGGGATGGACATTAAATTAGCTGGAAAAAGCAGTAAATGGTCTTGCTGACTTTGAGGATTTGAGGGACTGAAGGTTATTAGGAGAAAGTTTCTATATGCAAATCATGAGTACAAAACTACATATTACTTCAAAATCTTATCAAGGTCCACTTGATATTCAGGTAGTTATGATGCCAAAAGTATAGTTCATCAACCCTAAGATATCATCAATTGCACAACTCACCATTATCTTATGTACTACTAAGTAAGAAAGTGAAGAAAAAAAAAAAAAACTCCATATGAGTTGATCACAGCAGCGCCTTATTGCTTTGAAATGTTTCTCAGCTATTCCAAGAAGTTTGGCAATTGTCCTGGCTTCATTGCATTCCTTCAAGGGCTTGTGATAGGCAATCATTCAGCACATACTTCAGTCACAAAATATGACATCATCTATTTGTTAACTTTTTATTTCTTAGTTCCTGTAAAGCATTTGGCTATTCTTTTATAAGAAAATGTAGAAGTATCATCATTCTTCTCCTATTGCTGAGCTTCTATGTCTTTGTACATACACAATAGATTGTTTATTTCACTCATGTCAAACTTATATTCCTCTGCTGTTTCTATGTCTTTCTGCATTCTCAGAAACTTTTATCTCAATGTCAAAGCATAGTGAAATATTTTTGAAAACATTTAAAGAGCAGTTAAACTCAATACTTTAGTAGTACTAGTGTATTAGTCTATTTTCGATTACCTATAACAGAATATCTGAAACTAGGTAGTTTATAAAGAAAAGGAATTTATTTTATTTTATTTTTGAGTTAAGGTCTTACTCTGTTGTCCAGGCTGGAGTGCAGTGGCATGGTCAGAGCTCACCACTGCCTTGAACTCCTGGGCCAGGTGATCTTTCCACCTCAGTCTCCAGAGTAGCTAGGACTACAAATGGGCACTACCATGCCCAGCTAATTTATTTTTATTTTTTTTAGAGACAAGATTTCATTATGTTGCCTAAGCTGTCTCGGTCTCGAGCTCCCAGGCTCAAGCAATCTTATTACCTCAGCCTCCCAAAATAGTGGGATTACTGGCATGAGCCATACCACCTGGCCAAAAAAAGATATTTATTTCTTATAGTTATAGAGTCAGAGAAGTCCAAGGTTTGAGGGGCTGTATCTGGTGAGAGCCTTCTTGCTGGGAGAGACTCTGCAAAGTCCTGTGGCAGCACAGAGCGTCACATGGCAAGGGCGTTGAGCGTACTAACAAGCTAGTTCAGGTCTCTCTTTCTCTTCTTATAGAGTCATCAGTCCCCCTCCTGTGATAACTCATTAATCCATTGATCCATTAGTCCATACATGGATTAATTCCTTCATGTAAGCAGAACCGGTCACAATCCAACCTCTTAAAGGACCCCTCTCAATACCACCACATTAGGGATTATGTTTCAACATGAGTTTTGGAGGGGACATTCAAACCATAGCAACAAGGTTGTGCATAATTCAGTAGAGGTCATCTCTATTGAACAGTCACATGAACAGTTATGATCAATGCTGTACATATGTCAGCAATGGCAACTATACCATGATGCTGCCTTACAGACAGGGATTGTGCAAGACCATTCCCTGGACTATACAATTGGCATTCCAATTTCAGAGATGCTAAGGGTGAAAAAAAAATGTGTGTCTTAGTTTTGCTGAATTAGGGAAATTCAATTCACAGAAATGTGGTCATTAAAATTTACAGTAGGCCGGGCTCAGTGGCTCAGCCTGTAATAACAGCACTTTGGGAGGCCGAGGTGAATGGATTGCTGAGCCCGTGGGTTCGAGACCTGCCTGGGCAAATTGACGAGACCTTATCTCTACAATAAATCAAAAAATCAGCCGGGCGTGGTAGCGTGCGCCTGTAATTCCGGCTACTCGGAAGGCTGAGGTGGAAGGATCGCCAGAGTCCAGCGGGTCGAGGCTGCGGTGGCTGGGAGAGGCCACTGCACTCCAGTCTGGGCGACAGAGTGAGACTCCAACTCAAAAAAAGAAAAAAAAGAAAAAAAGAAAAAAAATAAAATTTACAGTACACTTCAACTGTAGAGATGACCAAACTCTTTGCTACCCAACTTCTGTTTAGCATTGCTAACAGATACTACATGAGAATTGATATGAATCTTAACTTGTCATATTTGTTGCTATTCTGCAAAGGAAGTATGAAATGCCCAAGAAGCCAGGAAGGAAGGAGGAAAACAAAAGAAGGGGGAAAAACATAGCCGGGCGTGGTAGCACGCGCCTGTAGTTCCAGCTACTTGGAAGGCTGAGGCGGAAGGATTGCCTGAGCCCAGCAGGTCGAGGCTGTGGTGGCCGGGAGTGTGCCACTGCACTCCAGTCTGGGCAACGGAGTGAGATTCCAACTCAAAAAAAAAAAAAAGAAGGGGGAAAAACAAAGGTTTGTATATTTTGCCCCAAAATTAACTCAAACTGGTTGAAAAGATATAACATGGAGTCAGTATACGCAAAGAGCAATCATTTTAACACTGCCTAGTTGTCATGTTTTTCTAGCAGTTCACTTTACCCTCTAATCACTAACCAAGGACAAAACCAGTTTCTCAGAGGTAACTGCTGATAATTGCTTTACAAGCAACTCCCCAGCTTGTTTTGTACTAATTAGCTTTTCTATTTCAAGTATTTGCCTCCACCAATAAGACCCAAGTAAACCCAATCAGCCTTTCATTACCTTCATGACACAGACAGACCCCGTCACCATGGCAGCAGTCCTGTGACTAGCCCACCCATTGGCCTGTGATCATCACCTGATGTCAGTATCTGCACTTACCTGTCCCTCCGTGATGATGTGGAGCAGACCACCACCTTAATGACCTACCCCCATCAAAGGGGAATGTTTAAAAGCATTCGACCTCAAGTAGCCAGTGGCCATTGCTTTGTTAAACTCTGGTGCATCCACGTGGCTCTTTGAGCTATGGCAGCCATGTTTCTTGGCTTTGGCCCCCTCCCCTCTCTTGGGGAAGTGACTCTCTCTCTTCTCTTTCTCTAATTTACTTTCTAAATAAACTATATTTTCTAGTCTATGCAATTCTTTGCATCTTTCACGCAGCACCAGATCACACAACCTCCCCTTGGTGGGTCTGACCTACCATTTTGCAGACCCTGATGGAATATATTTTGTAACCTAATACGGGTTATGTATCTTTATCAGACAATGGTACATACATTTTGTTCATAGGTGGCGAAACAGTGTCTGCTTTAATGTCAATGAATTATTTTCTTTAATTCTTAGGGAATGGAAAATATACCATTTTCTGAAACTCTAAAGGTCAAAATCATTCATAGAGTTGTAGTGCAAGAAGATTTCAGCAAACATCTGGTTCCAGGGTGCCAGGTTTACAGATCGAACTAGTTAATACAAGTGCAAGTCACATGTGAAAAATAAGCTATGCTAGAGTGTGTTTTCCTTGATGTGGAGGGGAAAAAAACAAACCCAGGCTAAGCCACCAAACTGGAGTTTTCAGTGAGTATGCTTAGAAGACATATTTTCTTTTTTTTTTTTTTTGAGTTGGAGTCTCACTCTGTCGCCCAGGTTGGAGTGCAGTGGCATGCTCACAGTCACCACAGCCTCGACCTGCTAGACTCAGGTGATCCTTTCACCTCAGGTGATCCTTCCACTGAGTGCCACCATGTCCGGTTAATTTTTTTGATTAATTATTATTATTATTTTTTGAGTTGGAGTCTCACTCTGTCGCCCAGGCTGGAGGGCAGTGGCACGCTGCCAGCCACCGCAGCCTCAACCTGTTGGGCTCCGGCAATCCTTCTGCTTCAGTCTTCCAAGTAGCTGGAACTAAGGCAAGCGCTACCACACCTGGCTAATTTTTTGATTTATTGTAGAGATGAGGTCTCGCCAAGTTGCCCAGGTGGGTCTCGAACCCGCGGGCTCAGGCAATTCACTCACCTCAGCCTCCCAAAGGCACGGGATTACAGGCTGAGCCACCGGGCCTGGCTTTTTTTTGGATTTATTATAGAGACGAGGTCTCACCAAGTTGCCCAGGCTGGTCTTAAACCCTGGACTCAGGTAATCCTCTCACCTCAGCCTCCCAAAGTGCTGGGATTACAGGAGTGAACCACCGTGCCCGGCAGAAGACATGTTTCTTAGTATCAATCAGGTGTTTGTTACTGGATATTACATATTCCCAAAAACAAATCCTCTTCTTGTCTCTATATTCTACCGTCCATCAGTCATACCTGTGTCTGGTCATTTTATTTTGTTATGCCTTGTTTGTATCCCTTGTTGGGTCAAGGTTGGTTTGTTCTGCAGAAATAAATGCTTGGATTTCCCACTCTCCAGAGCTGGGGTGGGGTGTGTGTGTGTGTGTGTGTGTGTGTGTGTGTGTGTTCAATCTACAGAGGTTTATGCAAGGTGACAGTTGCTGTTGGCCAGAGTTGTAGTACTACTTTGAGAACTGGCTATACCGAATGATGCCAGCTGAAGGGGAATCCCAGGAATTTGCTTTTATTTAAACCAGTTGAAGAATGGCATCCACTTCTTTTAGCTGTCTAATCCCTTATGAAACCCAAATTTTGCTTGTGCAATCTGAGAATATTTTTTCTTTTCTTTTTTTTTTTTTGAGTTGGAATCTCACTCTATCGCCCAGACTGGAGTGCAGTGGCCGCTCCCGGCCACTGCAGCCTCGACTTGCTGGGCTCCGGCGATCCTTCCGCCTCAGCCTTCCAAGTAGCCAGAACTACAGGCATGAGCTACCACACCTGGCTAATTTTTGATTGTAGAGACGAGGTCTCGCCAAGTTGCCTGGGCGGGTCTCGAACCTGCAGGCTCAGGCAATCCACTCACCTCAGCCTCCCAAAGCGCGGGATTACAGGCTGAGCCACCGAGCCCGGCTGAGAACATTTTTTCATCTTTCATCTGCTCTGGCTGGGAGTAAGGGAGTTGGAAGACAATTGTATAAAAGGAAACTCTCGGATCCTTTGTAGTTCATTTGGTATGATGATTGGGGGTTCACACGTGCATGTGAGAGATGTGCCACCCTTAAACCTTGTTACGACGTGGGCACATTACCCATCTGACAATAAAAAAAAAAAAGGAAGCTCTCAGATCTGTTTCACAGGAAAATTTCCATAGGAATCCTAGGAAGAAAAACAAATGGTTTAGGCAAAGAGCAACATTTGCCCTGTTAAACATTCCGGTGGCTGAGCCTGTGGCCAGTGGGGCAGCCCAGCCTAAGGAATTTCAAGGGGCACAGCCCTTTTTTGAATTGGAGCCCCATGTCTGGCCACCATGCTAATTGTCTCACATCAGCAATTTGGCACATTGTGCGGGAGGGGGTGGGGGCTCTGTTGCTTCTTTTGACTAATTCCTAGTGCTTATTCAAAAAGGCTGCAATTAGAAAGGAGGGGAAGGAATGGAGCTTGAGAAAGTAAACACGGGGCGCCCATCTCCCTTTCATTATAAACCGCTTCCTCTTCCCTGCTTCTGTAGTTGTCAGATGCTAAATCCTTGTCATCTTCTTGGGGTTCTCTTTTCCTGGGGATGAACATCACCTCATGGTGGGCAGCAGATTTCAAAAACGCTGTAGTCTAAACAGCGGGCATGGGAAACAGACGTGGAAGTAGAAATTGGTGGGGATTTGAACAAAACCCAAACACGCCCGAGGTTAACTTGATTTACAGGAATCAAGAGGACCTGGAAAAACCCCAAGCCGTGCAGTCTTTGTTTGGAAAGTTTTGCGGGATAAAGGCTAGCCAGATCTAAATAAAGCTTTTCCATCAGGGTTTCAAAACAACGCTGTGAAAACAAGAGAGGGTGCCTTTATCTTTCCTTGCTACTGGCCAGGTTTTAAGTTCAGCCGAGGACTAGGGAGCTGGATGTGGAATAAGATGCAGCCAGTCCCTTTGAACAACTCAAGAATCTGTCCCATCCGGGGACATATAAACACTGCAGAGTTGGATTAGCTAAAGCTAATCAGTTAACTTTCCCCGATGTTTTTATTGTGGTGTAGTATTTGTAGGGCGCATGCCAGAAGCTGGGGCAATGTCAAATTGACACATAAAGCACCAGGGACTTAGAAACGCCACACCGGGGCTGTGCTTCTTTGTCCTCCATTCCTCCATGCTGTCTCTGGCATGGTCACCAAAGGAAGCTCGAGTCTCAGTTTCCTCCTCTGTGGAACGGTGATACAAAAAAATACTAATTTTATAAAGAGTCAAGTGAAAAACCTTAAGTAGACCGTAAAGATTTAGTACTTCGTAGCGTGTTTGTGCCTTAAACACGATGGTCTCCCCCATGCCCTGATTCATCTACCATAGTCCCCTGCTATCCACGGTTTGGTGTCCATGTTTTCAGTTACTTCTGGTCAACCTCAGTCTGAAAATATTAAATGCACAATTTCAGAAATAAACAATCCATATGCTTTAAATTGTGCATTGTTTTGAGTAGCATCATGAAATTTCTCACCATCCAGTTCCAGCCCAGGTGTGAATCGTTCCCATGTCTAAAGCAGGGGTGTCCAGCTTTTGGGCTTCCCTGGGCCGCATTGAGTAACTTTATGACTTCCCTGGGCTATATAGAGTATGGAGGAATGGTCTCAGGCTGTGTATAAATGGTATAATATAGTTGGGGTATATATATATAAAATAAGACATATTTTTAATATATATTTTTATTATAAAGTTTAGAAAAATGAGAACAACATAAAACTAGTGGGAAATTTGACCTTGTTTTTGTAAAACTAATCTATCCTCATCTGGTTTGATGGAAGTAGTCATAATTCTTAGCGAGTTCCCAAGGTGCTCATCAGAAATGCTTGTTCAAATTTTTCTCTTTGTGTGCTTCATAATTGAAAACAGCTGCTCACAAATGTACATGTTGCCAAAGAGTGATTTCATGAATAAGGTGTGATTGTGAACTTCAAAAATGAAACTAAGCATGGGGTCATGAAGAAAATAAATGCTAAAAAACACTTGATGTTGAAAGATTTTTGTGAGGCTGCGTTACTGTTGTGGGCCGCATGTGGCCCACAGGCTGTGGGTTGGGCATGCCTGGGCTAAAGTATCCATGGTATCTATGTCACCTACTTGCACTAGCTGCCTGTTAGTCACTTAGTAGCCATGCTGGTTATCAGATGGGAAAAAATAGTATCTATAGGAGTCTGTGCTATCTGCAGTTTCAGGCATCCACTGGGGATCCTGGAACATATTTCTGGTAGGTAATGGGGGACTACTGAATTCATGCATCCAACCATATTTATGGGATCAAAAAACACATCGCAGCTACTCAATTAGTGTTTGTCAAATGAAAATGTTCTATAACAAAGCATCCTCATTATTCTTCATAACAAACTAGAGCCCACAGGTATATTTTTGTAAGCAAAGGTTTATTGGAACAGCCACACCCAGAATGAACTATGGCTGCTTTTGTGCTATAATAGCAAAGATGGTCATTGCGAGAGAGACTTTATGGCTTGCAAAGTCCAAAATATTTATCATCTGGCCTTGATAGAGAAAGTTTACAGATCTTTGCTCTATAGCATTAACCTAAAAACATTAGGCACACTCCCCAAATTTCTCGACTTTCCTGTAAGTAATGTGTCTATGAATAGTTCTAGAATAATATTTCTCAAAGAATGTTCCAGGGAACACTGGTTATATAAGCTGCTTCTTCCTGGTTTATGACGTTTAGAAAATAGAGCTTTATAATGTATACTATGAAGTCTCACAGCAAAAAAATGGGATTTGTATGAGTTTGATTCAGTATTCTCAAATACATTTGACCCTATTATTCTTTTTTCCCTCACAATTTTTTTTTAAATTGGATTCTCACTCTGTTGCCCAGGTTAGAGTGCAGTGGCATGCTCATGGCCACCCCAGCATCAACCTGCTGGACTCAGGTGATCCTTCCACCTTAGCCTTGCGAGTAGCCCAGAACTACAGGTACGCATTACCACACCCAGCTAATTTTTTAAAAATTTATTGTAGAGATGAGGTCTCTCCAAGATGCCCAGGTTGTTCTCAAATCCATGGGCTCAGGCAATCCTCTCACCTTGGCCTCTCAAAGTGCTGGGATTACAGGCTTGTGCCACCACGCCCAGCCTTTTCCACAAATTAATGTTTCATAGAAGGAGATTGCCACAGAAACACCTTAGAAAATGTTTATTTTGTACACGGACTCCAGAAAACTGGAAGTGACTACTAGTACATTGTGCTGAGAAAGGGTTATGAAGTATTGCCAAGACTCGGTGGGAAAGAATACAGAAATTAATTACCTTGATCAACCATGGCATGTGTG